>JADLZK010005913.1:0-127253 GCA_015847255.1 Hyparrhenia diplandra
GCCCATCCAGCAAGTCAGTTACCCGACGCCGGCTTGCCTCCAAATCGAAGGGTATGCCGATGGTGGAAGCCATGGCGGTCAGTCGAGCTCAAGGTACCGACGGGATTCAAGGCGAGGTCGAGAGGGGAAGGAGAAACGGTGCCCTAGGGTTCGGTGATTGGATCTGCGATGGATTGGGGATTGGGGATTGGGGATCGCGAGGGGAAGGAGAAAGAGGGAGGGGTTCGGTGATTGGATCTGCGATGGTTTGGGGATTGGGGATCGAGTCGCGAGGGGAAGGAGAAAAAGGGAGGGTTGGGTGATTGGATATGCGATGGATCACCCTGTGCACTTTTTAACCGAAAACCTTAAAACCGAACCGAAACCAAACCGAGATGTCAGTTTCCGTTTTTTCGGTTCGGGTTCGGTTTTCGTTTTTGTGCTATTCGCTGTTCGGTGCTATCGTCGGTTCCTAGTGTCTACCGAACCGATTTCCCGAAATAACGAGAAGTATCATCAACCATGACTCTCAACTAGGATTCAATCCAGCCCAACAAGCCGACCCGGGCCCGGTAGACTGAGCGATTCGCCTTCGCTCCGGCGTGGCGCTGCGCGCCCTCTCCCTCCCCGGTCTTCCTCTCAATTCCACCATAACCCTAGTGGCGGTCGACGGGGGGCGGCGGTCATCGCTCTCGGCGGCGGCGGTAAGCGGCGGCGTTTAGCGGCCGGTGGGGCGAACATCAAGCAAGCAACGGTCTGGCCGGCGAGTAGGCGAAGCGTGGAGGACCCGTGGGGCGTCGGCGGCGGCGGCGGCATGGCGGCAAGCGGCGGGGTGTCCAAGATCGGGCGGGCGGGGCGGCGTCGGGGACGGGCGGCGGGGCGACTTCAGGTGCCCGTACGGCGGCGGGAACGATTTTTGGTAAAACCAGACAAAACCGAAAAGACAAAACCAAGTTCTCGGTTTTGTGATTTCTAGTAAACCCGCGGTTGTATGGTCCTAGAAAATTTTTTTTTTTTACCCGAGCGAATAGGGTTTCTACCGAACGCTCGAGCCGGCGATGAATTTGGGGATTTTTGGGCGTCGAATCAGCGATTGGACTCCCCAAAGTGCGTCGTGGGCCAGCGAGGGAGCCCATCTCTCTATAAAATGCAGGTGTGAAGCCTGATTCGGTACAAAAGGATTTAGATCATCTCACCTTTTATCGAGGAAACTTTTTCTTAGAAACAGAGATGTTTTTCTTTCCGGGATACCCATTTCCATTACCAGTAACGGAAATACACAACATTTGGAATAATACAAAGAAGCAAGTCATCGATAAGAAGATTTAACTGCTACTGTTTGGAAACCTGCAGTAACGATTACCAGCTACTCAAAGGAACTACTTGCCAAAGTTCTAGTTAACTAGCAACTATCGAACTTCCTCACAAACTAGAGCTACCAATAGCTAAGTCCTTCCAACAGGTGTATCAAAAGCGTCGGCTTGCATCGACTTCCCAGAAAAAGAACCACATCATCGAGAACCTCCCACCAGTGAGCTTGTGGAAGATTCATCCGTCAGACATTAACTCCATCATTCTTCAGCCTCCTCCATCACCTGGTCTTCATTGTCTTCATCTTGTAGCAACAGATAGTCAATCTGTCTGTTGATTTGAGTTGCTAGAATGCCTTTGGCAACATTCAACATTGTATTTGCACTATTTTCCCACAAAGCTTTGTCAACATCATTGTATAAACCTGCCCAATAGATCATATAAGCATGTGCTTGACATACAATTTCGATTGGATTTTTCACAATCTTTTTATTAAAAATAACATCATTTCTGCATTTTCAGATTGCCCAACAAATTGCCCCTACACCCATTGCATAAAAACTCGAAGCATTTGGTATCCATTTTTTGCACCACAACCAACATTGATTCAAATTCATTAGAATGTTATTAGCTCCAACAGCCAAAGCAATTATAGACCAAATTACTCTTGCAAGAGAACATTGAAAAAACAGATGATCAACAGTTTTCAAAGCGGTCACAAAACACACATTTATCATCCCCACGACCAATTTATTTTTATCAAATTTTCCTTAGTTAAAAGCGCATCATTGGATAACATCCAAAGGAAAATTTTAATTTTCTCGGGACATTTATTTTTTCATATAATTTTATGATAAATACCATGATGTGATGTAGTTAACGGATCATACACAAATCTTACGGTGTATTTTGTTTTCTTATTAATTTTCCAAAAGATCCTATTAGGAAAGTCCTCAAACACATAGTTTTGAACCTCACTAAGAATTTGTAACCATTCACCTTGCAACCTTCCTCCTAACCATCTTCTAAAAAGACATATTTGTACCATTTCTAACTTGTTCTACCATAACACCCTTTTGTTCGTAAAGGTGATATAACTCGAGGTGAAGGGTCATTAAAGGATCTAAATGTAACCAAGAGTCCTCCCAAAATCTGACCAAATTTCCTTTGTTGATAGTGACCCCTCTCCTTTGGAGATAAATTTCTTTTTACTTTCAACAAATCAGACCACATAGCGAAGTTGTTCAATCTATGTTTAACATGTATGAATGTCTTTTATTCGAAGGTACTTAAATTTCACAATGTCCTGTCATAATCCTTCTTCATTCTCTAATTTCCACCACCATTTGCAAAACAAACTAATATTCATTTTTCTTAGGTCCTTAATCCCTAACCCACCTTTCTTTTTTACTTATACATATAATTTCCCATTTAATGAGATGATATTTTTCCTCATGCTTCCCCTTGCCAAAAGAAGCTTCTTCTTTGTTTATCCATGCAATCAACAAGTAGTTTTAGGAAACAAATAAAGCGACATATGATACATAGCAAGTATTTGTCAGGCTAGTATCAATCAACATATATCTACCAGCCATTGATAACAGACCACCTTGCCAAATATCAAGTTTTCTATCACCTTTTTCTACCAAAGGTACCCAGTCTTTGACTCTCAATCTACTTGGGCTAAGGGAACACCCAAATACTTTATTGGGAAAATCCCAACTTGACAATTAAAGATGTTCGCATATTTAAGGCCCCACTCCTCATTGTCATTAATCATGATAACCTCACTCTTGTTGAAATTGATTTTAAGACTAGATAGCATTTCAAAAGAGATATAACAATCTTTTCATATTAGCTTTGCATTTTCCAAGCCCATGCTTTTAAGAAGACTATTGTATCATCAACATATTGTAACAAAGCAATACCCACAGGAATTATGTGACTTATTAATCCCACAATCAAATTGGATTCTTGAGCATTATGGACCAGCCTAGTCAAACAATCGGCAATGAAATTAAAAAGCAAAGTAGATAATGGGTCTCCTTGTGCGACTCCTTTAAAGCTTTTTATATATGGTCCAATCTTGTTATTCATTTTAACACGCATAAGTACCACGTAAAACCACTTCTTCAATCCATTTGCACCATTTACTATCGAATCCTCTTTTACTCATACAATTAAATAATAATTCCCAATTTACTTTTATCGTATGCTTTTTCAAAGTCTAGTTTAAGAACAACCCCAATTTCTTTTCTTCTCTTAGTTTCATGCAAGATCTCATGTAAGCGAGGGCAATACCGGATACAATATTTCTTTTCTTCATGAAAGCGGTTTACGTATGATGAATGAGCTTATCAAAGAATCGCTTCCAATCTTATAGTAAGTGTCTTAGTAACCAGCTTATATAAGCAGTTCAACAAACAAATTGGTCCAAATTGTTATATTCTTGCGGCATCGGTCACTTTTGGCAATAGAGTTATTATGCCATAACTAAGTCGGAGATACCAGTCTTATGTCCATAAAATTCATGGAACAACTGCATAATATCTTTTTGATAATGTTCCAACAATGTTGATAAAATTCAATAGGAATCTTGTCAGGTCCAGCAGACCTTGTTAGGGGGTGTTTGGCATGGCTCCAACTCTGGATGGAGCTGCTCCACTCTAAAACTCAGTGGAGCTGGCTCGAGTAGAGTTGGAGCCGACAAATTGAGGCGTTGGCTATTTTGCTCTAGAATTAGGATATTTGACAATTTTGCATCGGGAACCCCTGCGGTTTCAACAAATCAAGCAAGCCTATATCTAAAAAGTGTTCTCTCTCGCAAACTTTACATCTGAACCCCACAAAGAGAAGAAATATAATTATTTTTCGACCTTTCGCGATCCTCACGGACGCCAAGCACCCGGGGCGAAGGTGTCCTCCGTCAAGCCCCGCCGAGCCTGTGGGCGCCTGGCGGCGTCTTCTTACGGGCGGGGGGGGTATTCTCCGTGTGCCGCCCCTCGACACGAGCGGACCCGGCTCTTCAGGCACGCTCGCCGACCCATGCCTCCATGCTCGCGCGAGGACCGCTCTACGCCAGCCGTGCGGCCCCAGGCTTGCTCCATGTCTCTCTCGCCTCGGCTCGCCGTCGGAGAGGGGATGGAGGCCGGCTGTGGGGAAGAATCATGGGTGAGGGTCTCATGGGTAGGGGTGCGGCGTAGGGCGGCGAGGGGGCGCCGCGGGGGGGAAGATTTCCGCAGGGGGGGAGGCCGGGTCGAAGTCTCTCAGGAAATAGAATAGATCGAACCGATTATTTTCCACTTATTGGTGACATTGGTGGGTAATTACTCATCAACTCCATGTCTAGTTTCATATTGATCGATTACGGAGCAAAGATTGGGGGTTCTCAAAACTCAGGGTTCATTTGCACTACTGACTCGAGTTTAGGCAGCTCCACGAGTTGTGGGAGTTGGGGTGTTTGGCTAGCTCCGACCAACTACGGCACGGAGTTCGACTCGGAGCCATGCCAAACACCCCTTAGTCTCCATTTGATCTAATGCGACCTTAATTTCTACTTTCGGAGAATGGTGCGCACAAAATATTATTGTCCTCCCTCGCGTGACATTAGGGATATTTTGCCGAAAGCATCATAAAGCTCCACCTCATATTTTTGGATGGCCCAAAAAGCCGAGCATAATACTCAGTAGCATGTTTAAGTAAATTGTCATCCCCTTCAATAATTATTCCCTCATTTTCAAGACTGAAAATAGCATTCTTCTTCTTATTTCTTCCATGGCACATTTGTGGAAATATGATGTATTCGATCTCCTTTAAGGAGCCAGTTCATATGACTTCTCTCGCGTGCGGAGATTTCATCCTGTTCTAAACTTTTGATTAAGCAGAGATGTTATTAGAGGGAGTTTTTTTTTTTTTTTTTTGAGTTTGGCTTTAAAAATCTCTTTTATTCCCCATGCAACTAAATAGGAACAATTTTTGGGGAATTTCCATAAAAGTTCCTAGGTCTAAAATTTCCGTAGGACTACTTAGGGGATGTTTGGTTAGCGGTTGTAATACTTTTTTCAGTCCTAGGGATTTTTTTTTTAGAAAAAAGACTCTTAATAGGAGCTTCTAGAGAGTTTTAGTAAAAAGTCCCAAAAAAAGTCCCTCATGTTTAAAAACACTTTTTTTTTTTTAGTTCGAACTTCAAAAATCCTTCTAACCACACAGGGCTCTCACCTTAGCAGCAACAAAGGACCGAAATGGCATGTGCGCCGGTGGTGACGTCCAACCACCTTTGGCCCGGCAGTTTCCCCATTGGGGGTGGTGGTCCCAGCGGAGACCCTGAAGAAACGGGTTAACAAGGATGCCTTCTTGGGTTCTTGGTTGTGTGTTTATATAAGCTAGACTAGAAACAGCCCCATGACGTGACGTTTACAATATCATTGTGGTCTACAATAGATACATGCATGTGATCCTAACAAGTTTATATGAGTTTTTTGGAATTCATCAAATAGAGTGTCGGCCTTTGTAAATTTTTTTGGAATTCATCAAATACGCGAGTTTTGACAAAATATAAAATAAAAAACAACTTATTTCCTGAAAATCTATAACTCCTATATAGGAGCTCCCCACCAATCTATCCTGGGGGAATTGTCGAACTACGATTGGTCCACGCCGGTGGTAACTGAAGCATAGCAAAGTGGCCTTCCAGCGCGTCTGGGCTGGCCGAGTTCTTCGTTCGTAATCCGCACGGCGGCCTCTTCGTTCCCCTTCCATCGCCCACCGAGAGAGATGCCATCGCCCGGTTGCCTGCCCTGCCGCCTCGCTCGGCCGCCCGAGCTGCCGCCTCTTCCCCTACCAAATCAATTCGCCCGCCCGCATCCGATGGTCTTCCTTCAGTTCACGATGCATAAATGGACGGGGAGCGCATCTTAGAGACGCGAGGGAGGCAGGCTGCGCCGGTTCTTGCCGCGGACATGTCGAGGGGCTTCGCGCAGCTGACGGCGTGCGTCGGGCGTTGCTGAGGCAGGTATGCTGCGGTGGGGCGGCCCCTGGCGAGTTCTGCCCGACCGCGCGCTGAAGCCGCCGTCCGGCAGCGGCGACCGAAGCGGCTTGCGTCGGCGGCGGCGACGCGCGGCTGCTGCAGCGGCGGCGACTGCAGCGGGGCGGCGACGTGGGTGCAGAGGGAGGGAGCAGCGCAAGAGGGATAGGGAGGAGGCCGGCAGGCACGGCGGGAGGAGGCACCGTTCCATGTTCCCTACCGGCGATCTTCGCCCGCACAAGCGCGCCTGCCGATCGCCGCTACTCCCCAACTGGACCTGTCCTCAGCGGATGTTGGGCAAGAGGAAGGGACAGGCAGGCAGGCGATGCCCATGCTGTGGTTCCGGTCGGGGCTCACGGCGCCGGCGGGCGAGCGTCGGCAGCCGCCGAGCCGGACGAGGCGCTGCGGGAGAGCTGTTGGGCGCAGGTGCCCCCGAGCTCCTGCGGATGGTGCTGGCCAGGGTCGAGGATGACGAGCCGCGTTGGCCAGGCCGCAGATCCGTCGCCGCGTCCGCCGGCGTCTGCCGTTACTGGAGGGCCGTAGTCAAAGAGATCGTGCAAGTGCCCGAGGCGTCTAGGAAATTCACCTTCCCCATCTCTCTTAAGCAGGTTGATTTGTTGGTTATTGGTTCACCTTTCCCCCAAGAACTCTGAATCTATTCTGTGTTCCTTGGACCTTGGTGTTCTTGAAATGTTTTTCTTTTCACCTTGAGTAGTCATTGCCAGTGACGGTATTTGCCATACTGCATTCATCATTTTATTTGCTAGGATCAAAACCTCCAATTGCAGGATGCGTCTCTGTCGTCGTCACTAGAAGATATCAAGCAGAATTCAGTTGTTGGTGTACTACCTACCTAGCTACTTTTTTTGTTTAATTTTCAAGTACAATAAAGTTTAGCGACAAGGTTAGGTAGGTCGAGATACAATTATCTACAGTAATAAGAGGGTTAATGCTTGATTTGAGGTTTCTTTTTAAGGATCCCTTTCTTTCACTCTGAAATTATTGGTCGATTTATTTGTGTTTTTATTAACTTGCCATTCTAAATCTGTAACCTGCAGCCTGGCCCAAGGGATGCCCCAATCAAATGTTTCATTAGGAGGAACCGGGCTGCTCAATCATATTCTCTGTGCATTGCAGTCACTGATGGTTTGCTTTTGCACCCCCTATATGTGAACAAATACAGTGTTGATAGGGTGCTGTTTTTTCTTTCTTTTCCTTTTCCTCTGCAGCGTTAGCTGATGATGGGAAATTTCTACTTGCTGCACGCAAAAAGTCGTAAGCCAGGAGGCACTGAATACCTTATTTCACTTGACGCAAAGAAAACGTCAAAAGGAACCTGCATTTTTTTTGATAACAAAGGAACCTGCATTGGCAAGCTGAGGAGAGCATGCAAGAAACAGTGTCTGAAATTCATCACTTGCTCTGTTTTTCAATGTCGTGCATCAGATCAAAGGTATTGCTATGACGGAGACCTCAGTTCAACATATTCTTCTCTGTTAATCAGATCAAATTCCAAAGACATAATTTGTACAACTCTCATCCGAACCTAAAATTGATCGTGAGCCCTCTAAGTATATATTGTGTGCAGTTTGTTTTATTAAAATTTATCTATTAAGATATCATGAAAATTTCCATTATGATCATTGCATTTTTTCTTAATTCCCGCAAAGAACGCTACGCCGGTGAGGTTCCCTAGTTCTTATGACATAGAAGAATATTTATATTTTTTGGCTCAAAGTTTTTTCACCTATATATATTAAAAACTTTACATAAAATTTCACTCAAAACCTAAAAATTATAAAGATAAAAACACATGTTACTAACTATATATTTTTTTTTAAAAAACTGCACTATTTAAGTGTTACTCAGAACAATCTGTACAAGTTTGGGATTAAAATGACATGGTACTGAGTACGACTGTTATAGTGGTACTAACTGTGCTCCTAAACACGACCCGATTCATCAAAAAGTATATAAATCAGAACGAGCTATTTGGCAAACAGATAGTGAACTCATCCATGCCTCACAAGTCCTCTGCTCCTGAAGGATCAAATCTGATCTCAACAGACAGAAGGTGGAACATAGAAAAGCAATGCCTGCAGAATCTGAATGATGAAAATAAGGAAAGCACACCACTTTTGTATGAAAAAAAGGATATAGGTCTAAATAAATGCAAAAAAAGAGTCCATTTTATTATGTGTTATATACAAACTCAAAGAATAAAGCAAACTCCATACTTATGACAGGTATAAGACAGTCTAACACTAGTCTAAAACCTAACCTGACCACAATAATCTAAGAAGCCAGCTTAGGAGCTGGCAGACAAAATTCATATTAGGGGCTTGACATAGATAAACTATACACTAGATGAAAGCACTGAATTTTTTGGATCTTCATTGAAGCTTATTTTGTGCCATTGCTTCGCAAAGCTCCTCCTCATATAGTAAAACTCTGGGCGAGGGTGCAGCTTTACACACAGGTGGTCTTGGCAGCCTTGGTGGCACTGAGCGTCGGAGGCGCTTTGAAGGAAAAGGAGTTGGAGACTCCTGGAAGAGAACAGCCGTGATTGGCTTGACATCAACCAGCCTGAGGCGGGAAAGGCGAGCAACATGTTTTGGAGCCCTTGGTGTCCTTGGGGTGGAAACATGCACATCCTTGCCATCGATTCTAATGAGCATGCAATGTTATCGGAAGATATTAGAGTGTTACAAAATCAGCACAATCTGTTAAGCAAATAAAATGCAGCTAATCTTAAGAAGGGCCGATGCTCTGTTGGAAGAGGAGTTTTGTTTAGGAGCAACTCCTGTCTGCTTCGGTCTGGAGTGGTGTAGTTGAAATGGTAGTGCCTGGCAGCAAATTCAACCTAGTTTGCATTATCGTTAAAAGTGAGCTTGGAAATAGAAATAAAATGGAGTAAAGCACATGCTGAGTGCTGAGAATGCAGAATAAACATGTAGAATGTCAAGGATGCAAATTAACTGAATAAATAGATATTCAGGCATACAAAAACAGTGACAGAATTAACAAGAATGTAACGACTCAAATCCCAAGATGAGAAACTACTAATGGAAGATGCAAGTAGGTCATGTAGTACTATGTCTTCTTAACAGAAGGGAAAGCAATGTTTTTTGCATGTTGCAATATCAGATAACATCATTGATCATTATTAATGAGAGAATGAAATGAGCGTACATCAGAAATGTGCAAAAGGTAAAGACAACACAATCTGTTTCCACACCTAGTTGACATCAGTTACTGTACTTCGAAAACATGTCATTGTTTCAATGCAAACTCAAATTTGTAGAGCAAAGGAAACCCGAAGCTCTTGTCCTCGATCCATTACTATATCCATTTGTCTCAACCTATTGTTTGGTGCCACCATCAACGAAACCCGAAGCTTCTGCTAGAACTTCAAGCTCTTGATTACCGCTCAGAACCTGAATAAATACATACGTTGTAAACAAATAACAATAATAAATCAGAACAGAAAGTGAATAATAGTAGGCCTGTTTCGAAAGCATAAGGTTGTGACTGATGATTATCATCTTTCAGTGTGTTATATACAAAAGGTGAAACAGAACTGGAGAAGTACTGCAGATAAGAATTCATGTTTCAGTATGAGAGGTTCAATGGGAGGAACATGAATATATATTATCCCCTTGTAAAAGCATCGAAGTTACAGGAACTACCTTGTGGTTAATGAATCACATTGGAAAACCTTCAAGACCAGCAACTGCACATTCAGGAGCCATTTTCTTTCCCTTACCAACTCCATTTGGGAAGCATTCCACATAGTTCATAATTTTTAAAGCTTGAAATGTGGTTCTTGGTTGATGTTTTGCACCATTCATACTCTCATTTCAGGAATCCGATTGAGCACAACAAAATACATGTGTAGTATATGATCATTAAACCACAAGCAGTAGAATAAATCACATATATCATACAAAATGAGGTCATGAGTTCATGTGTTCAAGTCCTGTGACCACTTGTGACCATGAGGTCATGGGTTCAATTCCTGTAAACAGCCTCTTGCGAGAAATGCGGGGAGACCTCGTTCGACAACGCAATCGAACAAGATACAAACTAGCGGATATACGGTGCGGCCGACCGGCTCCCAACGGCTCCGGCGGCGACTCCCGTGGCGACATCGGCTGGGGTCCGCCCGCCGCCGCCGCCCGGCGGCGCCGGATGCCGCCCGGGCTCGTCTCTCCCCACCTCGGCTCTCCCGCCCCCTCTCCTCCCCTCCTCCTCCACTTCCCCCTCTTCTGCCGCGTCGTCGAGGCGGAGGAGCACGCTGACCGCGACTCCGTCCGCCCACGCCGTCGCGGCGTCGATTGACCCACCGGGTGCGGATCTGGCGATGGCGACCCGGATTCGCGACCACCGGCACCGGCCACCCGCTCGAGCTGCCGCGGTGGGCTGCCGGTGGCTGCCCCGGCCAGCGGCCGTCTTCCCGGCCTCGCCGCCGCGCAGCGGGGCCGGGCCTCGCTCGCCCGGTGACTCGGCGGCTCGTCCGCCCGTCCCGGGGGGCGGGGGTTGTGGCCTCCCATTTCAGCGTCGCCGTCGTCCACGTCCTGCCGGGCCGCGGGGTCCGTGCCACTGCCCGTCGGTGGGCCGGCGGCTGTATTTTTGTGGGTGAGCGATGCTTTGTGGCCTCCCGGCCAACCATGGTGCCGCTTTGGTTCGCGTGCTCGGGCGTGGCGCCAGCCGCCGCGGCGCATGATGACACCTCAAGTTGGCGGGCGGGTCCCGGATGGTCGTGATGGTGCGCCATCGCGGTTCCGTCCCGGTGGCCGGGTCTTCTCCCGCTCTGGATGTCGAGGAGGGTGAGGTCGAGGACGAGCGACTGCCTACACCCCCGGGACCTACTCGTCGTCGCCAGCGGTGAAGGCGCGGAGGCCGTGCTCGCGTGCGACCTGCCCGACCCCGCCGCCTCCGTCATCACCGCCGTGCGACCACTCACGGCTTAGGACTGCGCTCCGGCCTCGTCGGGATCCACCAACAACCCCGCCCCCTCGGTCGGTCGGCCAAGGGGATGCGGTGGGTGGACGCCTCCTTCTCCGGCCGCTCGGACAACGAAGGTAGTATCTTGGCCGGGGGCCCCACCGTCGTCTGTGGCGCTTGTCCATTGTGTCCTTGTCGGGCACGCATACGGTGCTCGCCGTCGAGCACACCGGTGGCGCGTGTGCCCGGTTACGCCAAGCGCGGACTACGTCCCGGCGTTGGAAGCCCGGCGGCGCAGCGCGGTCGGCGTCGCCGCGCCGTCGGTCGCCCGTGGACTCCGTCGGCGCCCCCGGTCGCGACCTCTTCACGAGACTAGGGCCGGCCCGGAGACCGCCTCGGCCGGCGAACGCTGGCGTCCCCGACTACCGTCGACTAGGCCGCGCCGCCGGGCCGTCGTCGGTGGCCGTCGTCGTCGGCGCCACTGGGCCCGGCGGGGACCATCCTACACCGTCTGCGCCCCTCGTCGATGACGGACGCTTCACCATTGTCGAGGCGACGGCGCGGCGCGCGGCGTGCCCTACCCGACCTCGGCGTCGGCGTCCGGTGCCGCCGTCCCTCGTCGGGCTTTGTTTAACGGCGGGGGGACCACATCGCCGCTCGGTGTGCGCGACCCAGTTGCCTCATCGCGCCCCGCGAGGCGCCGGGCAAGGGATGCGAGCACCGAGCAACTCCCTGCGGCGCGCCTCTGGCGTGATCGCGGGACCGCCGTGCCGTGCCAGTGCCTCAGCGTTCCGGACAGCCGAGGCGTCGCCGACCACGTCCGGTTGCGGGACAGCTGGGATCGATGGGGCCACCGGTCCCCTTCTTCGTCGGGCAAATCCTTTGCTCGGCCCCCTCCACATCGACCAGGTCATCCTTCGTGCCGGCGCGAAGCCGCACAACCGTGGATCCGCTCGCCGTGCGACTCAAAAGCGCGGATCCCCTGGGTGGACCCGATGCTCGATGAGGTTGTGGCCTCCCTCGCCCGCGCGCCGCCCCTGGCAGCGCGCAGCCGCGAGCCTCCTCGCCACCACGCACGTTCAGCCTCAACCGTGGATACGTCGCGTCGAGGTCGGCGTGTCGCCCGCGGACTCACGTCGGCGGCGACGACCCAGGCCACGGCGGGGGCGTCGCCGCCGGCAGCGGGGAGGCACTCGCCCGCGACCGTGACGCCCGCCACCGCGACTCGCGATGGCGGCGTCGACCTCCGTTACGCCAACTGGCGGCGCAGCTCACGCGTTCGGCGACGGTCCCCGACACCTACCGCGCCGGGTCGTCACGGTCGAGGTGCGGGGTGGAGGAGGTGGAGGTCTTGCGCCGTCGCGTTTCTGCGCGGAGGAGGCCTCTCCGGCGAGGACCGTCTTCTACCGCGCCGCATTGTCGGTGTTATCACGGACGGCGAACCGTCGACGGCTTCATCGCCTCTACGGAATCTTGCGATGCCGACATTGTCGCCGCCGCCTCGCCGCCAGCCAGGTCGTGTGGCGGGAGATTGAGGACGGTGTGTGTGCCGGCCGCCACGCCAATCCTCAAGTCGGGACAGCGCTGCGTCGATCGCGCACTCCAGCCTCTACCCCACACCCTGGCCCGCGCCGCGCCGGATCGCGTCGCGGCCGAGGGGCGGCTAACGCGACTCTACAGGCCCGGAACCTCTTGCTTGGTCGGGCGTGGAGGTCGAGGCAGTGAGGCTCCGGCGCCATTGAGGATAAGATCGGGGACATCTTGAGAGGGGAATGCCGCCCGGCTAAGCGGCGCGTTTTGAGATCCTTCTCAACGGAGCGTTCGACCTCTCCACTCACGGGTCTCAACACCGGGGCTGGGGAGGAGTTCGCCTAACCACCGCTTGTGTCCGGTTGCTCTGTTGCAAAATTGTCAAAATGTAATCCCTTCTTTTTTATATCCGGTAGTTGCTAGGTCCGGCCGATAACTGTTTGGTTACCGTTGCATCTTGTTGTTGAACTTTACCGCTTAATGAAAACAGCAACGGCGTGGTCTCCAAAAAGAAATGCAGGGGAAAGGCTGCGTTCATAAGACCCAAAGTGGTCGGACCCTTCCCCAAACCCTGCGCAATCGGGAGCTGAAAAAAAATGCATTCACAAAACGCACACAGTTCACGATATGTAACGTATCTGCAAAACTGAAATCAATGATAAAAGAACATGTACCTGTTTCTGTTCATTGCAATGAGAACACCAGAATTCTCCATACATCTTAGCACCAATCGAGTGCAGATGTCTAGCCAGGGAAATAGCAAATGGGGATGATTCAGTTGTTATCTCTGTTTCATATGGTTCTAATACAAAATCATCTGCGCTGGATTAAATGAAAAATAAAATTGAAGTCACTTGCAACAATATCAATTATCTTTGAAAAAGTTCAGATGGGATGCTAGCACAACAACCATAAATTATAGCAAAGAAGCAAGGCATTGGGTGATTGTGGCCAAAATTTGCCACATAAACCAAGGATAGTTTTTAGACTGATGGAAGTAATAATATAGATGATGAGATGAAAAATTCTACTTTTGTTCAATTGTCTTTACATATGACAGTGTAGAAAATCGAGCTAGTAACTTAATGTTTTGTCTTGGCAGGGGAAAGACCGTTCTCATTACAGAGGTGCAGGATTGATTACCTTGTCGCAGAGAGACGGGGACGAAGCAGGAGCGCACGGCAGGGTCGAAACAGGTAAATACTGTGCCCTCAAGAAACTAGGAGCCTTGAAACTTATATGCGAGGAGCCGTTGAAACTAATATGCTGTGCCCACAAGTGATATGATCTTAATTAGCTGAGTAAAAGAAGCTAGGAGCCATAAAAAACGCTTGCACATCTGCAATGAGACCACAGATTTATTTTTTCTTAGAAAAGAGGATATATTTTCATATCAGTCTCTACATCGAACATAGATCAATTCATACAGATGTCCATTATTAATGAAGTCATCAGGTGTGGATACACCCAAATAGAATGTCAGAAACAATGTGTCCACTTAAGACCTGCATCGTATTGTGACCTTTTGTTTTTCAAAATGCAGGTTTTTTATTAAAAAAATTAGAAGTTTTACACACTACCAAAGACTACAAAGTACAGACTTTCATACAGGCAGCTAGCTGCAATTGACAACATTTGCAGTTTCTGATCACTTATTAAGCAATCCTGTTTTAGTGCACAATCAGATCCGTAAGGGGCTAACTTATATATCTATACACAATAATCCATGATCCAATTAGCTATAGAAAAAACAGGTAACCTCATTCGCTGGTTACTTATTTGCGGCAGGTAGTCTACTCTGTTTTCTAATGATCCACGCCTTTTGCATTGCCATCAGATCACTACCTCGAAGGAACCCTTTTCTTGACTCTCTAATCTGCGAGAAAGAGACCCAAGTAATCTTTGGTAGATTAACCATGCCAGCTAGATCTCACATGAGCTTCCTACTATACTAACCATAAGCAATTGCAGGCAAAACTTGAGAGACCACAAGGTTCCTACTCACTCAGCCGCAGGTCTTGCTTGCCAAATCAGAGCACAACGATGGAATGAAGATTCCCAGAAGCAAACAAGAAAAGGAGCGTGATTACCTTGCTGCCGTCAGGAGGGTGGGGGCGAAGACGCTCGAGGAGAGGCCGACGGCGTCAGGCGCGACCTTGGGGGCCGCCCTCGACGGAGGTGGGCGAGGCGGGGCGGCGCTGCTGCCTGGTTCGCCGTTGCCGCCTAGGGCTAGCGAGGCCGGCAGCTGCGGAGGGCGAGGGGACGAGATGCTTGCCGGAGAAGCGGACCGGACAGCAGTTGGCGGCGCGTAGGCCATGGCTGACGAACGCCGCGCGGGCTGTTGCGGGACGGTGGCGGCGGCGCCGAGGGACGTTGCGGGATGCGGCACGGGAGAGGGAGAGCAGCGCTCCTCCTCACTGGCACGTACGGTCGGTCCACGCTGACCAGAAGACTGTAAAGTATCCAAATTTCTACCTATGTAGCTGACATGTGGGACCGTATAATATGTGGCCCACTGAAGAGTGACCAATAACACATAACCCCGGGTACATGAAGGATTGCATGGAGCTGTTTTTGTCTTCTACTACGCACTCCGCTGGGCGCCTGCCGCTGCGCTTGCGCTTCTTCTTTCTTGCCTCTCCACACCGGACCCCGAAAAGCGAAAACCCCCTCTCGTCTCGACTCGATCAAATCAAATCAGGGTGCGCAAGCAGCGCCGGCGGCGCAACCATGTTCCCCGAACCAACGCCGCCGCCGCCGCGGCGCAGCAAAGCCCCAGCATGGCTGTGCGTCTGCGGCAACAACAACCATCCAGTGCTAGTGAATGGCTGCTTGTTGGCGAGCAAGTTTTTGCGACAGATGTGCTAGGATGGTATGTATGTAATCTCTTCATCGGTTTTTATTGGAATTTTCTTCTTCTTCCCCCATCCACCCACATGAGATTTCATTACTGCAAATGGATCAACTGATAATCCAAATCCACACAGGTTCGCAACAAAAGATCACTTTTTTTTTTTTTTTTTTTTTTTGTCTGAAAAAAGTTTACATGCATCTAAACATTTTAGCCTCTCTGGTTCGATTTCAGTTTCTAGACTAGAAAACAGAGTCCTTCAACTATCAAAGCTGTTCGCTTTTGACGCCTCCCTGGTTTTGAAAAACCCAATTTTGGTTTTGTAAAACCCAATTTTGTTGACGTTCGCTCCGCCACCAACGGCACTTTCGCGCACGCTCCGCCTTCGTCTCCACCAGCGTGCGCGCGCTCCGCCTCCATCGCACGCCTGCAAGCTCGCTCCGCCTACACCACCCCATCACCTGCGCTGCGTGCGCACTCCGCCTTCACTGCTGCCGCCTGCGCACCGCCTCCATCGTTGTCGTGGCCTGCGCACGCGCCCCTACTCCGCTTTCACCGCAATGGCGAGCGGTGGTGTTGGAGCTGCGCGCGATGACGGTGGAGAACTGGGTTCAAAACGGGAGATGGATCAAAATCGAACGATTCTGATAGTTGAGAGACTCGGGTTGACCGGTTCTTGACCACAAGCAAACCGAGGGAGGGAATAGTTGAGGCTAAAAAATAGATCTTTTTCCAAAGCTTTATTCAAAAATAGCCTTATTACGATCAGTGTGGTGATTGTTGGTTCCTTCCGAGTCAATACGCAGTGATGATTAATTTGTTTGCGTTAACAACTGATTTATCTGGTGAACTGGGTTCAAAACGGGAGAAGGACCAAAAGCGAACGATCCATTCTGATAGTTGACAGACTCGGGTTCTGCAATTTGGTGATTTTTTTTTTTTTCCAAAGCTTTATTCAAAAATAGCCTTATCAGCAGCAATATCACAACACCTTAAGACGCTTGACGTCAAATGTGAAGTGTATGATGACAGAGTTCACAATGTTTTGACGTTTCTAAGTAAACAACTTAACATATGTAAGTTAACTGATAGTACTGTCACATTTTCTTGTTTTTTTACGGTATGCTTCCAAATTATATGAATGGAATAGTGTCTGGATTTATAGTATTACTTGTGAACGTGGTGTCATCTTGCTTATTGCTTCTGAGCGAAACACAAATGCTTGCTTTTTATTATTGATATAATCCATTTATTATTTTCTTTATGATAGTTATTTGGTACATTTTTTTTTTGTTTCTTTGTCTTATCATCACCACCAGCTTTGAACATTGTATCGCAGGTGGTCATTGTTGGTTCCTTCCTAGTCAATACACAGTGATGATTAACTTGTTTGCGTGAACAACTGATATATAGTTTTATCCTTTATCTATTTGCAAGGGGTCCCATGATTTTGAGGTCTCTTTGGTGGATCTAAGCATCGGAGGTATCCAAATTATGCCTCCAGTTCGTAACCAGGAAAGTGAGCGTATGTATCTAAACACCAAAACTCTTCTTCTATACGTTGTTCGATATATCATCATGTTACTATATATATTAACTTTGTTATATTGATTTTGTTGTATCGTCGTAGCCACTTGTACTATCCACGGGCCACTTGCAGCTATGGAAATCCTTCTTCGCCGTCAGTGGGCTTACTCTGGATTGGTGTTCAACAAAACACTGCAATGGGGAGATGTGAAAATTAAGTACGAGCAGCTGATGGGATGCGCCTTCAATGGCCCTGAGCAGAAGGACAAGTGTTATGGGCGTCTGCACCGTATCTTGCACATTCTGCAGAACTATGGCGTTGTCGATGAGGTAATAAGCTATATTCATAGCACGCCATCTTTGTTTTTAAGTCATGCGTTGTTTTGTTTAGAGTGAAATGCGTTATGGGTCCTTAAACTTGTCCCCACCGTTCGTTTGGGCCCATAAAATTTTGGTTTGCCCATCTAGGTCTATGAACTTTTCCCGCTACTCATTTAGGTCTAAAATTGTGCAAACTTCCCTCCATGCGGTTTTGGAAGGCAGGTTTGATACAGTAACCATGGATTTACTATAGTAATAGTGGTTTTGTCGGTGATGTCTATTTCCCTTTTATATATTTTAAGCTAAATATTTGAAAAATCATAGTAAATAATAGAAAAATCATAAAATAGAAATTCTAATTTTGTTGGACTCCACACGAGTAGATCTACACAAGTGAACACATATAACATAATATGCTTTGGTACAAAGTTTTTGAAACCGGTCATCCTACCCCTGAACTTTCTAAAATCGTTCAAAAACTTTGTACTAAAGCATATTATATTATATGTTAAGCTATATAAATCTATTTATGTGAAGTCCAACAAAATTAGATTTTCTATTTCATAATTTTTCTATGATGTAATATGATTTTTTAATGGTTCAGCGGTAATAAATAAAAGGAAAAAGACAAAATCGTTGTTACTATAGCAAATCCGCCATCAACAACAGCGTGCGGGGGTAGTTTGAACGGTTTTGGACCCAGATAAGTGGTGGAAAAAGTTCATAGAACAGATGAGCAAAATAAAAATTTATAGACCCAAATCAGCAAAATAAAAGTTAATGGACTCGGACGAGTGGTGGGGAAAAGTTTAGGGACCCATAAGTCCATGACACATGTCACTCTTTTGTTTACATACGTCTTGTAACGAGAATTTCTATGTCTTGTAGGACGGCACAGTGCACCGAATCACGTCGTACCGCTGGCAACCGTTCACTAGCATGTCCTTTGCCCAGGTGTGCTCAGTGTTGGCCGAAGGATTTCCGGTGCTTACAGTCGTCCCATTCTTTCCACACATGCTGCACCTGAAAGAGAACGATGTTTACACCACCAAAGGGTGCCCACGCACAGGATTGACGGACTACCATGTGATCGTGCTGGTCAGTGGCCTGCGAGAATCCGGGAAGAGGATGTTCCGGTTTCTTGATTCTCATGGCGGGCATCATCAGGTAAATGGCATTGGCAAGATCGAGTGGGAGCACTACAGGAGGCAGCCCTTTGCCGGTGCGAGCCGCTTTTCGGCAAATGCTTAGAAGCACTCGGCGACCCGCACTCGGCGAAGATTTTCGGCGAAGCCATCTTCGCCCGAGTGCCAAAGTGCAGCGGTCGGTGAAGAGTTCGCCGAGTGCCGTGTCGCGACTCGGCGAACCCGGCGTCGACCGTTAAATATGGGCGGTCCTTCGAGTGCCAAACGTCCGGCACTCGGCAAAGATTTGAATACTTTTAAATCTTTGCGAGTGCCGGATGTTGGCACTCGACAAATTATTTATTTTACGAAAAAAAGAAAATTGCCTTTGCCGAGTCTTTGTCACGGGGAGGCACTCGGCAAAGTTATGGTCATTTTGCCGAGTGCCTCCTTTTGCACTCCGCAAACCTCGCCATTTTCATGCAGGCTACCCGGCTTTGCGAGTGGCGGCACTCGGCAAAGCTGAATTTCATTTTTTTGCTGTTTTTGTTGCTTGTTCTTTTGCAAATCAACATATACATATACCGTAAACATTCATATATACATCATAAACCACATAGATCACCGATTCACATATATAATCCACATATCTCACAAATTCACATATATAATCCACAAATACCACAAATTCACACATATAGTCCAACATCCAAACAAAATCCAACATGTCCAACAACCAAACGAAATCTAACATGTCCAACATGGAAGCGAGATCCGTCACAGTGCAACATATCCAACATCTAAAATAAATCCATCACCACCACCTCAACTTGACGGCCCCGAACCGTGGCCTCCCTGGTGCGAAGAGCCCTCACCTTGCCCCGGATACCACGCGCCGTGCTGCGGCGCCGACTGGAACGTCCACCCGTGGTGTGGAGGCGCGTGTGGAAGCCCGTAGTGTGGCATCTGCGCGCCCGGAGGAGGAACGCCACCTGGCCACGTGTACTGTGCACTCGGGCCGACCGGATAGGCTGGATGGGGTGGAGAAGGGCCACCTGGAGGAGTCGGGTTCGAACCCGCCGAATGTGGCTGCACAAGTGTGAGGCGATCTCATTAGTACCTGCAGGTGAGCCGCACATGCCAAATAAATGAACAACAACATATACTCACCGGAGGTAATAAACTTGTGTGGCGTGTATATTAGCCACAATATAGACATCCTCTCCTTCATATACGGAATCCTGTCGAATTTCGACTTGCCCAATCGTAGGGTCCACTTTCGTGTCATCGGGATCGAACCAATGGCATTTGAATACCACTAGCTTGAGCTCTTTCGGACGGGAGACGCCTAACTGGGTCGCGCTATGTAAGACAACTACAAGGGACGGGGACGGACGTGATTCATACCCACGGGGTCGGTGGAGACGCGGTGCAGCAAGACCTGCCCACGAGGACGACCGGGTCGCCGAGTCCCTCCGACTGAGGTCCTCCTACAAAACAAGGCAAAAAAAAGTTAGTGTCCACTCAAAATTTCGGGCAAAGACCTCCCCGCGGGGAGATACCCAAACCTGCAAAAACATGGCACGAAGGCCAACAACCACATGCATATACCGAGAATGGGCACGAAGGCCACCAACCACCAATATGGGCACGAAGGCCACCAACCATCAATATGCGCACGAAGGCCGCCAACCACCAACTACTACTAACCACTACTACTACTAACCCTACTAACTACTAGTACTAACCACTACTACTAACCACTACTAGAAGGATAGGGCTTACCTTGGCCGCGGAAACGGCAAGAGTAGCGATCGGCGGCGACGGCGTCGATCACCGCGGCGAAGACGAACACCGCGGCAAACACGAAAGAACGACGACCGGTCGGATCGGCAATTTCTTCTTCTTCCTCCCTCCCCTTCCTCTTCTTCCTCCCTCTTCCTCCCTCCCCTTCCTCTTCTTCCTCCCTCCTCCTTCCTCCTCTTCCTCTTCTTCCCTTCCTCCCTCTTCCTCCCTCTTTCCTCCTCACCTTCACCTTCCTCCTCTCACCTCCCCTTTCTCCCCCTGCCCCGGGAACGGGGGGCACGGCCGGGGGGGCAGGGCGCCGGCGGGGCGGGGGCGGGAAGAGGGCGGGAGGGCGAGGCGGGCGCCGGCGGGCCGCGGCGCGGGCCGGCCGGATCGAGGGCGGGCGCGCAGATCGGGCGGGAAGCGGCGGGTTCCGCCGCGGCCAGGGGCGACGGGCGCCGGCGGTCTGAGGGCGGGGGACGGAGGTCGGGAGGGCGAGCGGGCGCCGGCGGCGCTCGCCGGCGGCCGGGGCCGGATCGGCGGCGCGGCGAGTTCCGCCGCGGGCGGTGCGCGCGCGGGCCGGGCGGGCGGGCGGTCCGGCGGGGGGCGGGAGGGGCGGATCGGCGAGCTCCGGCGGTGGCGGGCGGCGGCGGCAAGCGGGGGGGGGCGCGGCGGCGCCCGGCGGGCGGGCGGTCGGGGTCGGCGCGGAGTTGGAAGGCGAAGAATAAAGAGAAGAGGGAGGGCGAGATATTTATCCACCGGCTTTGCCGAAGTGCCGTAAATCGGGGCACTCGGCAAGGTGTATTTTATTTTTAAAATAAAAGCAGGACTTCGCCGAGTGCCACCCATCCGGGCACTCGGCAAATATGCATTTTGCCGAGTGCCACACAAGGCACTTTCGGCAAACTATGCATTTTTTTTTGTTTTTGGCCCCATTTTTTTTTGTGTTGCCTTGGTACACTAATTACATCTCATGTTCAGAATTTGGGACAATTTAAAGTTGTTTTGCTATATTTCATGAATTATTTCTATTTTCTTGCATTTTCTTGACCACTCCAAATTTGAGCTGCGGGTACATGAAATAATGGGTGTGGTCATTCAAAAAATGTTATTCACGATGTTTGGCGTATGTTTAGGCTCAATCCAGGGGACTCGCGTGAAATTTCGAACATTTATGTCTTGCGGAACATGACGAGTTACGTCTTGGGGAAAGGTGTTTTTAAAATCTATAAATTCCAAACGAAGTTTAAAAATCACGAAACTGGCGAGGTGTCTTGTCATCTCATCGGAGGCTGTGGTAAAAATTTGAAAAAGTTTTGAGCAAGTTGTGACGTCGGATGGCTAAAACCCGGACATCTCCACACTTCATCACATGATGAAGTGTGGAGATGTCGGGTTTTAGCCATCCGACGTCGCAACAACTTGCTCCAAAACTTTTTCAAATTTTTTCCACAACCTCCCCATGAGATGACAAGACACCACGCCATGTTTCGTGGAATTTTGAACTTCGTTTGGAATTTATAGATTTTAAAAACACCTTTCAAGACGCGACTCCACATGTTCCGCAGACATAAATTTGAAATTTCAAGGTAGTCCCCTCGATTTAGCCAAAACATACGCCAAACATGGTGAATAACATTTTTGAATGAACACAGTCCATTATTTCATGTACCCGCAGTTCAAATTTGGAGTCGCCAAGAAAATGCAAGAAAATAAAAATAATTCATGAAATATAGCAAAACAGCTTGAAATTCTCCCAAATTGTGAATATGACATGTAATTAGGGTACTAATGGCACACAAAAAAATATGGGGGAAAAAAAAAAAAAATAACTCTTTGCCGAGTCGTATGTGGCACTCGGCAAAACATGATTTGCCGAAAGTGCCCGGAAGCTTGGCACTCGGCAAAGCGCTTTCTGTCGAAGTGCCTAACGTGAGACACCGCAAAGGTGACGGAGAGCACGGCCGTTTGTTCCTGTTATCCTTTGCCGAGTGTAATATTTTGCCGACGGCCGCACTCGCAAAAGTGTTGTTTTTCGAGCGCCGTCGCGCCGACGGTTAGGCACTCGGCAAAGCTGGCTTTTGCCGAAGTCTTTGAGGTTGGCACTCGGCAGGTGTTCTTTGCCGAAAGTGTGCGGCGTTTGCCACTCGGCGAACCTCTTCGCACTCGGCAAAGACGCGGTTTCCTGTAGTGGAGGAGTGTGACATGGGTTACGGCTTCATTACTGTGTGACTGATTTGGCCAACATCAGTTGCATGGCCAATGGTCGACCATCTCTGTTGCAGGAGTCTCGCTTGAAAAACTGGCAACCTGTATGGTCGACCATCTCTCTGTTGCAGGAGTCTCGCTTGAAAAACTGGCTACCCTTTTAAATTCCTTTTGTTTTCTGGTTTGTATCAGGATATACTCGGTACCCTTAGCAGTCTGTTGGCCCAACCCCTGGCGGTTGCTGGCGCACCACCGTTAGTCTAGGTTTTGTATCCTTTAGGTCCTGGTTGGTGCTTAATTTTATCCTGTTATCTGTCTTTGTTTGTTGCCACTGTGTGCGTTGGAAACTGAACGAGCATGCATGTTCGTGATGATTGAGTACGATTCAGTTTGCCATATATAATTCCAATGTCCCACATTCATACGACCCATAAATATGCATGATCGCAGGTTCCACGCAAGAACTATTTTTTTTTTTTTTTTTTTTGGAAAGGAACGGCAAAAGCTTTGCAGTTAATTTTATTAGACGATACACGCAAGAACTATCGATCCCAGTCGACATGGCCATGGCCGATCGCCCTCAAGCTCGAGGGGGCTTTGCTCTCCTCCACCCCCAGCAGCGACCACGACCTGATCACGTTCGTCCTCCACCCCATGGTCGCCCGGCACCGGCAGCAGCAGGGCTTCGACGGCGGTGGCTTCGTCCACCTGGCCGACGTCTACCCGTCGCCCCCGAGAGGCTGGCCGAGCGCTACGCGCCGGCGCCGGGCAGCAGGACCTGCTGGTACTTCATCTGCCCCGCACGATGCCGCTACAGGGCCGCGGCCGGCGCGCTAGGCGAGGGGCGATGGAACTCGGAGACCGGCGAGGAGGTCAGGCCCGTCAGCGGCGCGGACGGCCGCCGCGTCGGCCACTCGCGCACGCTGTCCTACTACTCCCTACGGTGGCGGCAGAACGACGTCGACGACGACGACGGTCACCAGGCACGGCTGGTGCATGGTGGAACTCGCGCTCGACGACGACGACCACGACGGCGGTGGCGTGGGAGGAGGAGATTTCGTCCTGTGTAAGCTGTTCAGGTCGCCTCACAACGACGAGGTAGCCGTGCCCGCGCTCCTCTTCAACTGCAAGAGGAAGGTGGTCGGCGACCATACGGAGGCTCCACCCAGCGTGCGGCAGCAACTGATGCAGCGCTCGTTCTGAATAGCTACTTCCTCGATCACATACTACTGGTACACAAAAATCTTTGATCCATGTATGGAGTTTAGCATACTACTCCCTCTTAAGTCTCCATCACGAATAGGCCACAAATTAAAGGTAGACTGATGAACTGGGAACTGAATCACAATCCACAATCCTTCTTGTTGCGTATCTACTACTGATGCTCCAAAACTGCTCAGACATTCATATATTGTCCAATTTTGTACTTAGAGATACTCACACATGATTAAGGATTTCAGATATATACACGCTTCAAAGTGTGAGGAACTTTTGGTTTCTAACACAAACATCTCTGTGTGCTCTTTATTCTTTTTACTAGCAAATTTGCCCGTGCGTTCTACGGGAAAAAAATTGTACATATCAAGCTCCATCGTGCTCTAACTCCGGCGTCGTCGTTGCAGCCCAGCGCTGCGCATCATCTTCTCCGAGATTCAAGTCTCGAGTGGCGGTGCCGTTAGCTAGCTCTCATGGCGAGCTCCACCTTGCCGCCATCCTAGCAAGCGGTCGGTGGCCCGCGGCCCGACATATAAGAGATGCGTATCGACATCGCATTTGGAGCTCCACCTCGTTGTTGCAATTTCAGAATTTTAGAAATTTCAGTGTCATACTAAACATGTGTGTTGCACCTCAAGGGAATCCTAAATTCAAAATCTAAAGAATATATACTTGACATACCACGTATACAAACACAATCATGGGGCTTAGCCGCTTGACAATTTCTTATTACCTCCAGTACTTATGCGGACCGGGGAGCGTGGGGCGCACATAGGCTGGCGTTTGAAGACGCCCGACCGGGCTGCCGCACAGGTACCCACCATCGTCTTGGCCGTCCCCATCCCGGCAAGAGACGTCTCCCTCGCGTTCGCGAAGCCTACATAAGCGACAACGGCGACAATATCAATGATCATATGCATATATATGCTCGCTCGCTCATACCACTATGACATGTTCGATCACGGCATTATTGAACACGCACGCATGTACCATGTCGTCGGGTCTTGTGCGAGTTTGCGGAGCTGCGTGTAGATGTCGAAGATGGCGAGCTTGAGGTCGGCGTGCCGCCGCTTGAGCGCCTTTGACGGTGGCATTCAGCTTCCTGTTAAAGGTCTTAGCGTCACGGTTGAGCCTCGACACGTGTACTTGCCTTCGCTCTACAGCTGATTGGCGCTTTGGCAGCTAGGATTGATGAATCGTATATATGTATGTGGAGAGTTTTATTTGCCCTCCGTTAGACCTGTTTGGTATTGGACAAGAAATCGTATATATGTATATGCGGAGTTTGTGGAGAGTTTTTTTCACGGATTTAGAGCTCTTTTTAAATCTACACCCAAGGAAGTATCTATTCCATATTCTATCTGAACACGTATCACAGGCGAGGAAACCGAATCAGTTGGGAAGAAAAGGCAGGCATGCGAGCTAGCTTTTCTCTTCGTATCCGTATGCAACTTCGTTTAGTTTATTACAGATAACCAGGCGGACAGACTGCAGTGCGTGCGACATGATAACCGAGCGGACAAATACTACATGGAAGCGGACGCCAAAGGCTGGACAAAAAATTTTAGGCGAGGAAACTTCCGGTCGGATGGAGGGTAGGGAGAGAGGGCTGGCCGAAATTTTTTGGGTGGACCATTGTCTTCTAATTTTCTATTCTAATCAAGACTTCATGAGGCGTGTAATGGGAGTCTCGAGGCGTATTCGGTGGGACATGTTAGACATAGTAGTGTTCTAGTCATATTCCTATTGTAATCTGTTAGAGTCCTAGTCATATTAGAAGTCCTAGTGTAGTTAGGACACATAGAGTTCTAGAAGGTTACGGAGATGTGCAATGAGACCTTCCTGAACCGTGTCCAAGTCGGAGTCCTTCCCCGTTGCATGTAGGTTTGCATGTTTTATGGTAAATCCTAGAAGGATTGCCATAGGGACTTCATAACAGCGAGGGGGAGGAGGTCAAGGCCCCAGGCCTATATAATGTAGACAGAGAAGGTGGAACCAAAGATAGGGAGACCACGGAAATTTTTTCTCTTTATTAGTAGGTATAGATAGATTTTACTATATAGCAGACTACATGTGCTTCTACACATTGTATATTATAGAAGACAAAAGTCCTATACGACTAGAGCCGAATCAGTATTTCTTGATCGGCCAATAATCCTTTCCCCAGTCTTGTATATCAATATGATAAATATGCGCCCCTCTACATCAGCTAAAGTTGATTATAACTACCATCATCAACAACTATTTTGTTCCTTGTACCATAATTAATATCCAAGAACAGCTATACCTCATCCAATATGCACTGCAACATCAATAATAGCTAAACCATTTTATACCTCCACTAGTTAACTGACCTACACAAGATCACCACCTTCATGTTTTGCTTTTGGTTTGATTTTTCAGCTGCATCACTTGGATCCTGAGGCTGTTTTCCGTCACCTACATAATTGGGGAACACCTAACACTGTCAGTTCAACAAAGCATGTAGGGAAACCTAAGCGTTTCTAGATCAAAGTAATAGTTTATTTTGGTGAAACCACACCTGCATATCATGCACTTGAGATAAGAGGTCAGCACACTCTCGAAGTAGCACAAGCTCGTTCGATACCACATTATTGAGTTCAGAAGACACATCCTCAATTTCTTCAACCTTCATTGCAAGATAATCAATTAGTCCTAGCTAGCAAGTAAATCTGAACAAAGATGACCACATATATAGAGACATGGAGGACTGCCAAATAAAGAATGACTCTAAAAAAAGTGTGCAATATACTGTACCTAAAGAATTATCCTTGGGTAGGAGCCATCTGAGCATGTGTAATCCACATGCGCAAAACCATGACCTTGTTTACTGATCCTCTTTACTTTAACATAATATAACTATTTTTTTTTCTTTTATTTTCTTACTTCATATCCTCTTTGTTGGTGGCTCTTGTTTGGTTTCATACCCTACCCAAAGATGGCTGGTAATAAAGGCCTTTTTAGTAATACTATATATATTGACATAAGCTACATCAATTTGTTCTAGCAGAGAACTCTGAATAAAAATGACCATAGAGCCATATCGACCATGTCAGTTTGTTCCAGAAGGTATAGACTAGATATTGCTTTTTTGCCATGTGTGAAGCAGCATTCAAATGGGCAACAGTTTTAGCTCATGTTGATTTATGAGTGCACTACGCAACAATGTTTGTGGACTGAGGGTTTTGATTTTTTATAAAAGGAAAGCTGTAAATTCGAACAATCAAGTGCAATGTAGGCATCAGGATACATCTAAGTTATAAATATCTGTACCTTTCTGGACAACTTCTCAGCACAGGGGACAACTGTTTCATAATCACCATGGCAGAGTTAAGAGCTAATTTGACTCCTCCAGTATTGATCTGAAATGTTGTCACATGGATAAACTGATAAACCATGTACAACACATATAACAATTGATGATATGAAATAAAATGGAAAAACTAGATCGAATTAAAATGCCATGTGGTTCTTTTAACAATTAAATTAAAGCTTACCTTAATGTTCCCTAGGTTGGTACACGTGATGCAGCATTAGGGGGAGGGCAGTTGTTGCTGATTCAAGGCAACTTATATGTTCTCTCTCAAGTTCACACCAATGTTGTAAAGAAGGCACCTGATGGTTTAGAAAGGGCAAATTATTATTATGCTGTCACAAATAAGATTCTTTACCACTTAAATGCAGACGTCTTCAATTCATAGCCTTTCAGAGGGCATTGATGTCAATTTTATGGCATGAAACTAGCAGTTAAAGTAAGTTTTTGGTTCAGATTTAAGTTTTTACTTCACATTCACATTACAGTCAGTGATAGGTGCATATAAGTTGATCAATTGGTTCATGATGAGATCAGTGAAATTAGAGGACTGTGACAAAAAATAGAGATCAAAATACACACAAAGATAGTCAGATGTTTTTCAAAAAGTGGAGGGAACAGCCATGTTGAAAATTAATTTTGTTTTGAAAAAGGAGGACTGATGCCGTTTACATATGCAGTTGAGTAAGAAGATTTGGTGGTAGATGACAAACTGGCGGGAACTCTTATTCCGTATTGGCCAAGTTGCTATAAAGGTTGGTATAGATAATAAGGTGCGAGTTTCGATAGAAAAGAATTCAAAACAAGCGAGTGAGAAACTATAAAACTTTGTTCATTTTGCTTTATCTCACAAGAACATGAGGTATAAGCAAAAATTTCAACATCTAACAATCTTAATCCCAAAGAATCAAGTAAACCAGAGTTCTGCCAACCAAAGACCAACTATTAACATATTATCTCCTCAGCAAACCCTCTAGCTATGCTCCTGGTGTGCAACAGTGGGCTTGCAACATGCGCAACTACTGCTACTTAGATTCAAACCACAACAATTTTAGTTACAATCCTTGCATTTGGAGGAAGTAAGGTGTTCTGTGTTATACTTGAGGAAGGTGTGATTAACTAGGGATATGAGTGCATGCTCTCCCACTAGAACTCCGCAAAAATAAAAAAATAAACAAATCTTCGTAATATTAGTTGTTTTGGATCACTTGTGTATGCTAAGCATGTATTGTAAATTTTAAACCATCTGTCATGTCTTCTCCTGCATTATGAACACATGCACCATTATCATACCTGAGCATCAACAACAAAGTTCACCTTCTCCATCCTCTTTATACACTCCAGTTCAATCTTTCTCTGTGCAACAGATTTCTCTTCAAACTAGAAAGCTTCTCCGAGAGCCCATATAGTGATTGCTGTATATCCAACAAGACATGATTACTGCAACTCGAACTTCCAATAATAAAAGTGCAATGGTGAAAACGGATGATCTTAAATAAAGGTACCTCAGCAACAGCTTTCTTGGTTATCGCCACAGCCTCTGCCTGGGCATTCAAAAATATATACTGCATATAGCAATTGTCCAGAATCCGCAGCTTGTGCACATCCTCGTGCTTCCCTGCGGCCTTGCTGGCTCCCATCACCGCTGCTCTTTTCTTAACCACCACTACCTTCCGTGGAGGTAGCGGCGGCGCCGGCTTCACCGCAGCCACTGGTATTTTTGGGCGGCGATCTGGCAGCGCCAAGGCTAGGGCCTGGAAGCAGAATGGGTTTGATGGTGTGCCGTGCCCCTCTGTCGATGCCTTTAGCTCAGGGAAAGGGACATGTCCAGGGCAGGGGAGCTGCTGCCCGGGAGTCGATGGCTGCGGCAGATGAGGTCTCAGGCGAAGCGCTATAGAAGCTGAAGCTGGTGCGCGCTGGTGTTGATGGCCGCGCGCAGCCCTTACGGTGTCGGTGCGCCGCCGTGGTGATGTTAGGAGAGGCTCTAGACGACGGGCGGAGGATTCGCCTTGAGCCGGGAGTGGCGGTGGCGGCGGCGAGAGGGTTCAGGCGCGGGTGGTGCATTTCCTCGAACAGATCCCGCGCTGCGCCGCGCTTGCGCGATCCTGGCGTAAACAGCGGCGGGCAGTTTTCGTCGGCAAGGCCAGAGGCGGCGGGAATGCAGTGGCGCGCTCGCGTGGACGGCGTGGAGTGGGACGAGGAGGAGGAGGAGGAGGAGTGGCGAGGGGACGGCGCTGTGAGCAGCGTGGCGGAGTGGAACGAGGAGGTGGAGAGGCGAGGGGACGGGGCATGGATCGGCGTGGCGGAGTACAGCGAGGAGGTCGAGAGGCGAGGGACGGCGCCGGGAGCGGCGTGGAGAGGTAGCGCGAGCTCACCTCGCGGCAGCGGCGGCGACGGGGCGTGGGCGCG
Source organism: Hyparrhenia diplandra (assembly GCA_015847255.1). Lineage (NCBI taxonomy): Eukaryota > Viridiplantae > Streptophyta > Magnoliopsida > Poales > Poaceae > Hyparrhenia > Hyparrhenia diplandra. The sequence goes on from JADLZK010005913.1 coordinate 29,565, forward strand.
GGCGCGGCTGATGAGAGCGGCTCGGAGGTGCACGAGGGCGGTGCGGCACGCGTCTCGGCCACCGGCGGCGCGGTGGAGGACGGGGCGGCGGCCATTGATTGAAGGAGACGCCTGCCGATGGACGTAGCCGTCTCGCCCGCAGCAGCCAGAGGCAGGCGTGGGTGATCGTCCAAAACCCAAGAAATAGATGGTGCTCGGTCAGAGGGTAACGGAACATGCAATTCACTGAAGTCGTCTCCGTGGCCAGGGTTGATTCAAAATTTCAAATGGTAAAAAGAAATTCGGACCCAATCGAAACGAGTGGAAGTTTTGGTGATTGTAAGTCTAAGATTGATCACTTAGAGCATCTCCAACAGTTTTGGTATTTTTGATTTATCATTTGACTTGTTTGTCAACTCCCCATTCCAAATGCCAAAAAAAAAAAAAAAAAAAAAAGCCTCCTCCAACGGTTTGTTATTTTTGGTTTGGCATATGGGAAAAGTGGGGCCAGAAGGGAGCGGTTGTTGGTTCAAGTCGCCATGCGTCCGGGCATGCAAGTGATGCACGCAAGAAATGCCAAAGCTCCCAAGTTTGACAAAAATGTCAAAAAGGGGACCTGATTTTGCCAAACTCACTAAAATGCAAAAGGGATTTGCAAAACTGTTGGAGCATTGTTTTCTAGACTTTTGGCAAAAAATGCAAACGCCAAACCCATATGCAACACTTGTTGGAGATGCTCTTATTTTGACCAGTCAAAATATTCATGTTTAGCTAATATATATTTATGATTTTTTTTTTCTAAATTTCAGCTACAATTCGATCAAGAGACACAAAGAGAAACGAATGATGATGGATTATAACTCAAGGAGAAACTTGTGGATTTGTTTGAAACTCTAGGCTAGACTAAACTTTACATTTAATCAATTTTTTTGACCGGTACATGTTCATGAGTGTCCGTTTTTAAGCGCACTCAAGTTTGTAACCATTGACTTTATAATGGTTCTCATAGCTTTTTGTTGTTAGTTAATTTATTTATGTGGTTTGTTGTCAAAAAAAAAAAAAAAAAAAATGTTATCTCAACACTCGCTTGTGGAGGGTTTTTGACCGGTACATTGTTACCGGTGGGGTGGGTGTTGAGCTAGCAGGCCTTCGACGGCTTAAAATTACATTCTTCGAGGTTACACACATGAAAACTTTGATTTTCCGGTGGCTACTTGGCTTTTCCGATTGGTTTTACAATTGATGCATATTCAGTAGTGCACATGTGCTTTGTACTTCCTCCGTGTTATAACTTTTCTAGATACATAGATCCTAGCTATTGTGCTTATCTAAATATATTATATCTAAATTTATGGCAAAGACAATGTACGTAGAAAAGATAAAAACATGTTATAATTTGGAACCGGTGGAGTAACCTGTAAGGATATTTTTAGTAGAGAGTTTTATAACGTTTGTGTTTTATATAAATTGCAATGAAGCATGGATGAAACCACTATTCTCAATGCATATAGTTTGATTCGTTTGTTTCAATAGACATTTAAGTCTATGATGACTCATCTAAAGTTGGAAATCAAGACCAAAGTTAGGAGGTGTTTATCTCAATAAAAATCACATCTACTGAGAAAAAAGTCACAAAAAAGTTATTTTCTCCGTTTTAAATTATAAATCGCTTTAATTTTTTGGCACATCCATTTTGCTATGCATCTAAATAAATAATATGTCTACATACATAATAAAATGAATGAAAAAAGTCAAAGTGGCTTATTATGATTTAGAATGGAAGGACTATATATTATATTAAATACATATAAAACTATTGCGCAAGAGTTTCTAACAGATAGCTATCCAGATTTTCCTATCAAATGAGTAGCTGTAGCTCCATCTTTTCTTTAATAGAAGAGGTTATCTTTCAATCTCCTTAATTTAAAGTTCCTAGTCCTGCCACCTCATATGGATACCCTCTATTTAATTGATTATTAAAGCTTTGACTTAAGAAAACAATTTAGCGTTAAATGTTTAGATAGAGCAGGTTGGAATTATTAATTTATTATATCTTTGATCTCTCTAGCATGGAAACTGATTCCTTTGTAGTATTTTTTTTTTTTTTTTTTGACAAGAGATTCCTTTATAGTATTAAGTATTGATGATCGGCCACTGGCCAGTTGCCACGGCCCACGGAGGATTTTGAGTCTTGGCACCTGGCAGCAGCCCATGGGCCCTACCCTGCTGCCTGTTGCTTTTGCTTAGCATGGAAGCAGAGCAAAATAGCCGCAAAACACACCGCAAGACTTGGAAATCAGCGATCAGCCGCCCACCGTTTCTTCCTCGGCGACTCTCAAGTCAAGTGGACCTACACCGACCATGGCCACCGCCGACAACGACATCCGCGTCTCCATCGGGCACCAGACCCGCTTCGCGCTGCGCCTCGCCGCCGCGCTCTCCTCCCCCCCCCTCCGCAGCCGCCCCGCCAGCAACGCCGCCTTCTCCCCGCTCTCCCTCCACGTCGCGCTCAGCCTCCTCGCCGCCGGCGCGGGTGGCGCCACGCGCGACCAGCTCGCCGCCACCCTAGGAGGGCAGGGGCGACGCGCCCGCCGCGGCCGAGGCACTCCACGCGCTCGCCGAGCAGGTGGTGCAGCTCGTGCTCGCCGACGGGTCGGGCGCCGGCGGCCCGCGCGTCGCCTTCGCCGACGGCGTCTTCGTCGACGCGTCGCTCAAGCTCAAGCCGGCCTTCGAGGAGCTCGCCGTGGGAAAGTACAAGGCCGACACCCAGTCCGTCGACTTCCAGAAGAAGGTTGCTCCTGACTTCTTGCCTGGTTCCCCTTCCTGCCGAGCTCCTGCTGCTTAAGACTTGCCAACTGCTTTGCCTGGGTATATGGATCAAATCTTGCTATTTCTGCTATGGGACAGATTAGTTAGTACCTTCTGATTCAGTTTTTATGTGCATTTGCCATTTATACATCATTGAGACTCATGTCAGAGTTATTAAGTGGCTGATTTCTCCTTTAACTTATAAAGTATTAAGTGTAATAATGTCACATAGGTGCTTTTACATCTTTTCTTCTTTCCTAATCTTTGTGGCCTAACACTTAACGCTGCTTAAACTTGTAACATACCATTATTTTTTTAGAAATAATAAGTCTAAGCCTTTTACAATATATTTCTTTAATTACTTTCTTGTTTCTCTCATTCAATTGTGCTATTTACTGTTCAGTCTGAATTTTTTCATGGAATTTGTTGTTTCCATTCATGATTTGATGGGTGCTGGCCTGTTAATAAGTTATCTGTATGGATGTTGTTGTAGGATACTAGTAATTAGCAAACTCTGGATTTATGACCCTCTTTTAGGATTTTTCAGTTCCCACTAGGTGTGCACTTGAGATTTGGAAGCTTGGACCACCAACTTCTATTATTTCAGGCTAGAGCTAAATATGTAATTTGGATCATTAGGAATCAGCCTGATCGGTTCAGATTGCTGCAGCTGCTGAAGCTGCAATAGTTCCACAATAGTTCCGATCACAGCCAATATCTAGAAGTTACTAGAATATTTGAATAATGTGGTTATGCAGTTGGATTTATCAGCATTTTTTCCAGTATGTTTCTGTCGCGTTGTACTATGCATATATTGTTGTATCTTGACAGTTTAGATGATTATAGTCACGTGAACTGTCTCCTGCTGCATGTAATTTCCTTCTCAAGAATGCTCTGTGATAATGGCGCTACACTAATGCTTGGTTCACTTCTCAAATTCTAAAGTCTGTTTGATTAGAAACAGCTTCTTTTTTGTTTAAGTTGGTGGCACACTAATATATAATGGTTACCTCACTTTCTTTACATACTCCCTCCGGGATGGTATTAGAAGTCGTTTATACACGGTCTCCACTAACAACTTTGACCTCTTATTATTATAAAAATATTTATGGAGATGTGATATATGTATACTTTTATCAAAGTATTTTTTTAAGACAAATCTACTCATATAATTTTTACATTTAGAAACTCAACAACTTAAAAGTTATTGATGATTTATATTCGATGTTTGACCCAAACCTTGTCCAAAAACGACTTCTAATACCAGCCCAGGGAGTATATCGTTGCACTATTTCAGTTATTTTGGAAACTTCAGGATGATTTTTTTTATGCTTTTGACATAAGTATGAAGCACTGATATATTCTCTCTTATTGGTTGGTCAGGCTGCTGAAGCTGCTGGTCAAGTGAACTCATGGGTAGAAAAAATTACTTCTGGTCTCATCAAAGAGATCCTCCCCCCAGGTTCTGTTGACCACACCACCAGGCTTGTTCTTGGTAATGCGCTCTATTTTAAAGGAGCTTGGACTGAGAAGTTTGATGCATCTAAAACACAAGATAGTGAGTTCCACCTTCTTGATGGGAGCTCAGTTCAGGCACCATTCATGTCCAGTAAAGAAAAGCAATATGTTGTGTCTCGCAACAACTTGAAGGTGCTTAAACTTCCATACCAGCAAGGTGGGGACAAGAGGCAATTCTCCATGTACATTCTTCTTCCAGATGCACAAGATGGCATCTGGAGCTTGGCTGAAAAGTTGAGCTCTGAACCAGAGTTCCTGGAGAAGCATATCCCAATGCAGAAGGTTCCAGTTGGACAGTTCAAGGTCCCCAAGTTTAAGATATCCTTTGGATTTGAGGCATCTAAATTGCTCAAAGGTCTTGGGCTTGAGCTTCCGTTCAGTGCACAAGCAGACCTATCAGAGTTAGTTGATTCACCTGAGGGACAGAACTTGTCTGTTTCGTCCATATTCCACAAGTCATTTGTTGAAGTGAATGAGGAAGGAACAGAGGCCGCTGCCGCATCTGCTGCAACAGTTGTGCTCCGGTCATTCACGATGCCTCAGGATTTCGTCGCAGATCACCCCTTCCTGTTCCTGATCCGAGAAGACTTGACTGGTGTTGTGCTGTTTGTCGGCCATGTGGTGAATCCCCTCCTTGCTCCATAGTGTGTTTGTTTGTTCTAGAAATCGCGGCCTTGGTGCAGTTCCATCCTGTCGCGCAAATGCATGGCTGTGACAAGTGATCAAGCTTCGTGTGTAATCTGCCATGTTTTTGTTTTTGAATAAATAGATGCTTGATCGATGTGTGTAAGGTTGTGAGATGATAGTTGAGAATTGATATGTATGGTCATGGACTCATGGTACTTGCTGTTTCCTTCTTCTACTCTGATGTTTCTCGTTCTAGTGACCTTTTCCAGTGACATCTGTAATGACATATACTAAGTAGATTCTTTAAAACAAGAGCAAAACACATCATATGCTCCTAACCAACTTATCCACAACAACGTCCAAAAAGAAAGAAAGAGCAACAACTGGCTGAAAGGCAACTCCACAAGTTAACAGCGCGGCAACTTGGACCGGTTTGTACGTTGGATCTGGGAGAAGAGCGCCAATAATGGAGCTAGCTGAATTGTAGCGGTTAGCCCGTCGCCATCAGGCTCACTGCTGCCGGGGAGTGCCGGTTTCCTAATATGCGGATCGTAGCTAAGCCGCCTCCGTGCTAGTAGATTTTTGTGAACAGCCTGGCCGGCCTGGTACTGCTAGTAGTGGTAAAGAAGAGGATCGATCATGGAGGGCGCGGCGCAGACCCTGGTGAGCAATTTCGGGGTTCTGGTCGGCAAGGAATTGCAGAAGCTCCGAGGCGTGGGCGGCGAGGTTGCTCTGCTGAGGGACGAGCTGGCCACCATGAACGCCCTCTTCCGCATGCAGTCGAAGCAGAGCCGGCCGCCGTGGACCACTTCCTGCGGGAGTGGATGAAGCAGCTGCGAGGGGTCGCCTACGACGCCGAGGACTGCGTCCACCTCTACACGTTCCGCGTACGGTGTCGCCCGGGCGACGGCTTCCTCGTCTGGTCAAGCGCCTGCTCGCCACCCTTCTGCCTCGCCGTCGCCTCGCCGGCGACATCAAAACCCCTCCGTGCGCGCGCCGCCGCCATCAACGAGCAACACTCTCGTTACGGCGTCAGCCTCGAGCCTCTGAGACGCCCTCCTCGTCCATCTTCTTTAGCCCACGTGCCGCCGCCTCCGGCGGTGGCTCTCCGCCCTGCCGCTAAGCTCATCGGCGTAAGGGGCCAGGCTGACACCCTGGCGGAGATGGTGAAGAAGGCCGTGACTACTGACACGCGGTTAAAGGTGTTCTCCATTGTGGGCTTCGGAGGGCTCGGGAAGACGACGCTGGCCATGGAAGTGTGCCGGCGCCTGGAGGGGGAGTTCCAGCGCCAAGCGCTAGTGTCCGTGTCCCAAGCGTTCGACGGCGCCAAGGATCTCAAGGGACTTCTGAAGCGAGTGCTGCAGCAGATCGTGAACCCGGCGGTGGATGATGGCCGGGGCATTAAGGAAGAGGACAATGTCGGGAACATCGATACCATGGACGAGGACAAGCTGGCTGCAAAGCTCAAAGAGACTCTCAAGAACAAGAGGTACGGTAAAACAACAGTGTCAGCCACTACTATTTGTTTTCGTGATTTTACTGACTTGATAAATGCTATAGCTCGTGTTTTTACTACTATATATAATATATATATTGGTATAATCATATCTATAGGTTTCTTTTTTTTTTTTGCGAAAATCATATCTATAGGTTTCTTACTTGTTGGTTCATCTTATCTTACCATCGGCTTGTTTGGATGCCGGTGCCCGTCCATCAAAAAGTGCCAAATCACAATATAGATTGAGGTGAATACATGGTCATCCAATTAAAGCTCTTACTATGTGGAGTTGCCGAATCGATCCACATGTTAAAAAAAGATTTTACTTATAAAAAATAGAAAGATCATTGGGCATCATGTTTTGGTAAACTCTAATCACCACTAATAAAAGTAAATATTATAATCCATAAAAAAATATACATATCTGTCATCATGAAAAACAATATAAACTAACCACTTAAATATACATCTAACTATACACATATGACATTACAAAACACTAGTTTATCAACCCTAAATCCTACACTAAACAAATCTTAGTATGTATAAGCATTAGAATGTTTGTGCTTAATTAATAGGTAGAACTAATAAAAATTGATAAAAATGCTATGGGGCCTTTATTGATTTGGGACAAACTTTCCAGCATTATACATATACTACTATGTTCTTTATCCATATCTGTAGTTCTTTTTTTTTCTATCTTAATGGCATCTCCATATGTATTTAATATTCGTTTATAGTTTTTTTTTTTAACAAAAAAACAAACTTTAGCTTCGGTTATGATGAGTATTTCATTTATCCTAACATAATAAATTTAATTTATAATTTTTAATACTTATCTTATCAATTGCTGCAAATCTTTTATAGAATGAAGTTAGTTGAAACTCGTGTGTTTCTTTGTTGCACATTAGGTACCTCATTGTGATCGATGATGTTTGGAGCAAAGCAGTTTGGGATGCAATCCAATGTGTGTTACCAGATAACAACTACGGTAGTCGAATCATTGTGACCACTCGGATAGATAATGTTGCCAAAGCATGCAGTCATGCTAGTGATTGCATCTATTATATCAAGGCCCTCAATCCTGAAGACTCCAAGAAACTATTCCTTAGCAGAATATTTGGATCCACAAATGGCGCTTGCCCTAGGGAGATTGAAGATGTCGTGCAAAAGATCCTAAGAAAATGTGGTGGGCTGCCACTAGCCATTGTAAGCATTTCCAGCCTCTTGGCAAGCTACAAATCTCCTGAAAGCAGACATATGTGGGAAACAATTTTAAAATCAATTGGTTCACACATGGAGAGCCATCCCACCCTCGAGGGGATGCGTCAGATAGTTGTGCTTAGCTACGACCACCTGCCTCATCACCTCAAGGCTTGCATGATGTACCTTGGCATTTTCCCGGAGGATTTTGTGATCGTTAAGGAAAGGCTGTTGAGGAGATGGATTGTTGAAGGATTGATCGCCGAGAAGCGGGGTTTGACTTCAATGGAGGTTGCAGAAGCCTACTTCAGTGAGTTGGTGAGTAGAAGCATGATTGATCGAGCTGCCGATATAGTCACCTACTATGATGGGAGAGAGGAGACGTGTCGGGTGCATGACATGATGCTTGAGGTTATGGTAATCAAATCATTAGAGGCAAACTTTGTAAGCCTGATAGGTGGGTAGTACGAAGGGATATCATATGATAGGGTTCGCCGCCTCTCCATCCATGCCAGTGGGGAAGGGCCATCATCGACGATATCATCCAAGAAAATGGCAACAGGGTGTGGTAGGAGGAATAATGGCATCTACGGGATGAATGTGCAACATGTTCGATCACTAAGTATGTTTGAGTTTGAAGGGCACCAACTGCTTAGTCGGCTAGGTGAGTTCACCCTGCTAAGGGTACTTGACCTCCAAGACTGTCAGGGCCTAGGGAAAATACATATGGCTTGTATATGCCGAATGTACCTTCTAAGGTTCCTCAACTTGAGAGGTACAGATATCAGGGTGTTACCTCCAGAAGTTGGTCAGTTGGAGCACTTGCAGACCCTTGACGTGCGCCTTACGTTCCTCAAAGGTCTACCAGAGAGTGTGACAGAGCTAGAGAGTCTCGAGAGCCTCCAGTTCTCCAACAAGGATGATTACTGGCACTTCCACTGGGAAGCACCCAAGGGCCTAAGGAAGATGAAGGCATTGTGCAAGGTGAACAATGTGGTTGTCACATCCAACACTGAGGTTGCTAAGGAGCTCGCTGAGTTAGGGCAACTGCAAGAGCTAACTGTCTTTGTTCCCAGTGGAATTCCTCGGGATGTTACGGAAGTGCTTAATCACTCCCTGAGCAGGTTATACTCCCTCCGATTCCTCAACGTTGAAATTTTTGGCGATAGAGAGGGGGAGAACTTTCTACACCACCTCGAGACGCGGTCGCCGCCGCGGCTCCTCAGATACCTCAGGATGTGTGGTTCCCTTGGTGACCACACATTGACTCACTGGGTTGGGTTACTGACTAATCTTGTTGAGTTTGTGATAGCTTGGGCATACCTTCGTGGTGACACCCTATTCGACGTCCTGTGTAAGTTGCCCAACCTGAAGAAGCTCACCCTTGAGACAAACTTCTACGCAGATACAGAGATAGTTGCAAGGACTACACAATCCTTTCCGGTGCTTACAGAGCTGAGGATGTTCAATAATCATGGAATTCCTGCAGTTTACCGGTTCGAGGAGGGATCCATGCCAAAGCTTGAGACCCTTGTGCTAAAGTTTTATGCCGATCAGCAGAGCATAGTTGGGATCGAGCACCTGACCAACCTTAAAGAGGTGCACTTCACTGGTGAGAACAATGGCAGCAGGAAATTAATTGAAGATGAACTGGAGAAGCTCAAGGAAGAGAATGAGAGGCGCAAGCGCAACGGCTCCAATCAGCTGACAGTTAAAGTGAGGTATGAGTGATAGATCGTTCTGTTTGCTGCAGCCTGCAAGGTGGTGTGGTTTATTACTAGTTTGTTACGTGTACGTTGAGTTCTTGAATGGATGTTTTGTTCAAAACTGGAGTTTTCGTGAAGTTGTTGTGTAGTTGGTTCTCGTCATGTAAAACTGTATTACTTGGTGTTTAAATTTCGTATTTTCTTAGCAGAGAGCATTGCCGTCGTTATAATAAAGTTGTGGTAGTTGCATGTTCTAGTCTTCTAGGCTCTAGCGTTTGGTTTTTGGCCCTAGATCAGCCTAGGCTGGTCTGTGGGGAGGGCGCTGCTCGCGCTCGATTTGTTATATGCTTACTCCTCTTGTTATCAATTAAAGCCGGCTATGCCGGATCTTTAAAAAAAAGGTCTTCTAGCGTTACTTCTTCTTCTTGTAAAATTATTAGCCTCACATTCTTACTCCTTGCACTCGACTGCTGCCCTCTAAACAATTATGCTCTGTTTGATTTCATGTCTTTAGATCGCTTTAGCTCTCTTGAGGCTCCAAACAATAGGTTTAAAGTTTATTTAACCTCGTGAGAAGACACAAACAATGACAAAGATCTCCGTCGGGTTCTCAAAAAACTTGTGAGATAAATAAAGATTCTTTCTATGTTTCTTGATCTTACGTTGTGAAGACTTGGTTACCTTTTTTTTATAATAAACCTCCAGTAGCCCTTCTGTTTCATAAAAAAAAAAAAGATAAATAAAGATGGAAAAGAGAACGGGCAATGTAGTTTCTTTATTTTCCTACGTCAAATACATATGGTACAAACAGAGTAATAATACAAGTACATCGCTGTCCCTTTGTTGGGGATGCAGAAACAAATGGCCTTCTCAGATGAATGAGGAGGTTCTAGCAGTAGCAATTCCAAAGGGCTAAACTGTTGTAAAACACTGGAAGTGTACCAAACAACAGCCAAACACAACAGGGTGATAAAAAGGGCCATCACGGCATCAGGCGTGAGCAGCATCTGCAGCAGATACCTGCAAGTACAATACAACTACCAGCAGCACACACCCCTTTCGTCCCACTGAGCAGACGGGTGATGATGCACATTGCCTCGTTGCTGGGTATTCGATGCTGTCACATAGCATACACGATCTCCCCACTGCTTTCCAGGTCGAGATCGGCATCTGAGTCTAGGTCCTCCATGTCATCGTCGAGGTCAAGGCCATCGTTCAGGAACTGGTTGAGTCCACGGGAACCAGCTGCTGGAATGGTCGCCTCGGCCAGGATCTGCATGATCTCATCCATGCTCTGCATCGGTTGTTCGGGCTCCTCATACTGCTTGCTCATTGTGCTGTCATCCATTAGGTCACCTGGGAGGTTCTTCAGGAACCAAGGGTGGTTTCTTATCTCAGGGATGGTGATCCTCTGTATATGGCATGTCAGTGATTTGCTCAAAGCAGACATGTGCAGAAGCTAATGAAACATCATGAAGACGAAAGCACTCACGGTGGCTGGGTTGGCGACAAAAATCCTAGAAATAAGATCTTGGCATTCTGGAGATATGTGGACATAGTCTGGAATTGAGTACTGCACACCCAATATTCTCTGCAACATAAATCTCGTCGGTGTTTGATCAAAAAGGGCAGCCAATTCAGAAAGGCTGATGTAAATACGTCTGCAAAGGAAACCTGAATTGTCTTCCTGAAATTCTTAGGCTCATCTGGGTCCTCAAATGGATACGCACCGACCAGCATCACATAGAGGGTTACTCCGCATGACCACACATCAGCAACCTTGGTTCAGTAACAAAGAGTTAGTGACTGGTTAAGCATTCCAAACTTCCAACGTAGTTCCCTACCATAGTACTATACATGGCTACACAGTATGCATCTATAAATGCTTTGTTGCTCAACTGGAGAACAATAGCATGCACTTTGAATAGAAACAGTGTGGGAAGTGTATGTAGAATAATCAATGACAATACGCATAATACCTTTCCATCGTATTCCTTCTTCAGAAGAACCTCAGGAGCAATGTATGCAGGAGTTCCCACTGTAGATTTCGGCTGAGAGTGTAGAACTGATGACTGCAATGGGGAAAAAAAAAGCTATAAGCAGAGCAACAGTTTATCAAGGAGAATAATTTTCCACAAGATAACCACATTTTTTTTTCTTTTGAGGGGCACCTGATAACATTATCTACTAATAATAGGATTAAAATTATAAGCAGATGGATTCATTAACTTTTTCTTGACTACATCATGGGTTGCAAATTACAATTATTAATAATCTTACTCCTCATTTGTTATACTAAAAGGGTAAAAAGTGTGCCCTGTTAAAACTGCAACTGCAACTGCAGTTCAGTTCCCCACTAAACTCGTAAATAAACAGAGTGAGCATCTTGTACTAGTACCTTTGAGTAACCGAAATCACATATCTTGAGGCGAGGCGCGGTGCTCCCGTCCAACAGGGTGTTCTCTAGCTTCAAGTCACGATGGCATACTTGCTTGACAAAGAAACGAGGTAGGCAGAAAACAGAGCAATTTTAAACAGACCAGACCAGTAGAGTATAAAGATTGACGATCCACATGCTGCCATAATTGGTAATAATATTTGCAGAATAAAAAAAGGAAATAAAAGTACCATGGAATGGCAGTAGCTGACCCCTGATATGAGTTGCTGGAAGAAGAAACGCGCCTGAAAGGAAAGGGAGCTTTGCCTTTGACAGTGAACCAAAAATGTTTGTACAGGGCAGGAGGACTGCAGGAGTGGCAACAAACAGTAGAGAGAGAGACTCGACCTCGTCCTCGCTGAACCTTCCGGCGTTGCAGATGCGCTCGAAGAGCTCCCCTCCGGACGCGTACTCCATGACGATGGCGAGGTGCGTCGGGGTGAGGATGACCTCCTTGAACCGGATGATGTTGGGGTGGCGCAGCGAGCGGTGGTTGATGATCTCCCGCTGCACGTTCTCGTCGATCTTGTCCCCCCGCTCGATGTACTTGACGGCGACGAGCTGGCCGTCGGCGCGGTTGCGCATGAGGCGCGCCACCCCGAAGTTGCCCGACCCGATGTCGCGGACCAGCTCGTACCGGTCGCCGTCGTGCATTATCGGCATGTCCATACCCGGACCCACCGTGAGCGCCGCCCGGTCCATCGCCGTCGTCTCGCCGTCCTCCGCGGCTCCGCCTCTCTCTTTCTATCTATCTATCTCGCAGCTAGTCCGTCCACCAGCACCAGCACCAGCAGCAGGTAGCGTAGCGGTGGCCCGCGGCGCGCGTCCCGTGACCGCCCGCGATCCAAGAAGGGTGCCTTTTAGCTGGCTCCGGCCGGGGAGGAAAGAAAGAGGTGGGAGGGAGGGAGTGTAAAGGAGGAGGCGGCGCTGGCGGATTTGGTTGGGCGGGCGGCGGAGGAAGCACACCTCGTGATCCCCTCCCTCCCTCGCTTCCTCTCTCTCTATCACCTCGCCCTTTTCCCCCCACCTCGCTCGCTCGCTGCCTTTTTTTATCGTCGTCGTCTGCTTCTTCCACTGGTCTGTGTTGTTTCACAAAGCAAGAAAAGAAAAAAAAAAATTGTTTGCTTGTGTTGTTTCACAAAGCAAGAAAAGAAAAAAAAATTGTTTCTCCCAGGCGAGAAGACGGTGCGTGCACTGCTGCTGCGGTTGCTTGCCATCCTGCTCGCTCGTTTCCCGCGTCAGTTACCAAACTCACACCGGCACCTGGGCCCACTGTCATCCAGCGTCAACTGAGTAGCTGAACCGTGGGCCCAAGGGAAAAAGATCTTCTTTTTTTTTTAAAAAAACATTCATTCAAGGGAGAAAATATCTGGGTGGTGGTGATGGTCCAAAAGTGCACGTGCGGAAGTTACCGGAATAGGCCTGAGTCGGCAAGGCCCATGATGGATCGGAGGGTTGGAGTTGGCCCATCCTTGGGGCTGGACGGCTCAGAGGAGATTGCCGGCCCGGGTGGCGGCGTTGGCGTACCAGGCAGGCAGGGGAGGGGTGTTCTCGTCATGATTAATCTTACATGCCGACGAGGACGAGTAGGGTCAGCCGGTCAGGCTCTCGTGATGATTAATTTAGGCCGGTGGACAGTGACACCGGTGGATGCTTGCACAGCCGGTAAAGACGACGAAAACAGAGGTCAGGTAAGGCACATGATGCTCCGACATTGTACGCATTTTTATTTTGCGAAACAAATTAATTTTATTACTCAATTTATCATTTGAGTTCTTCATCTAATAGGTTTCCTAGTTGATAAGTTGGCTAATGTTTATTTTTTTTAAAAAAAAAAAACACTATACCAATAAGCCGGGCTGACAAATTCAAGAGAATAGAATCATCATGACATGGCTTAGAAACCAAAGTCCTGTATCGTTGATGTTTCTGTAGCTGATAATCAAGCTAATATTGTTCTGTTACGAAAGAAATAATGTATCACTGCCTCATAAACAAAGCTAATAATTTTAACGGACCCAAAAATTTTGTCCGAGGAAACACATCCGTGGCGTCATGGCCTCAGGGCTCGTTTGGCTGTACGTGGTTTGTTTCCACGTGAATCCTCACCCACACGTGTTTGTGGTCAATCCACGCTGACCACCCAACCCACTTCGGGTTTCTGTTACATTAGCGGAAATGACATTTTTCGTTTGGAAGCATGCAGTGGTTTGGGGTTTGGAAGCATGCAGTCGTTTACCAGTGATTTCTCTTCTTGAGTATAGCGCATACGAAACCAAGTCAAACAAAGTGCAAATATATGACAAAAATAGTAAATATAAAAAATTTCGCAAATTAATTAACAACTGCATGCAACACAACTAAGCTTGATCTGGACCTGGCGACAGAGAATGCAATATAAAGAATCATTTACGCAAAGTTGCATCCTAATGCAAAATAATAAACATCCTCAAGAAAAATAATATTCTCAAAGCCTAATGAATCCAGTAGTTGCTCCATCCAACAGCTAGCCCTTCTAGTAGTTCTCAAGCAAGATCCATCAAAACAGGTTCAGAATGATGCAATTTAATTTAAGAACCTGAGCTCTCTACTTAATCAAAGGATAGTTTATACTAAAGCTGACCTATAACTACAATAGAGACAACACCAGCGTTGGGATATCATCTACTAAACACTAGCTTGAGTTGCATCATGAAATTTGTCCTAGAAGCATCTTAAGCAGCATGGTAAAACATCTTGAATGCATTTGGAGAGTTGGCATCAAGAATTGTAGACTTTCTGCAGAATAAAATAACAAAATAGATGTCAGATATCATGGTAAGGCAAGGCATCATGGTTTACAGTAGTAGTGACAACAATTCAAGAGTGGACAAAATAGATAACAGTAGATACTCATCTACTGTCTGTTGCAGCAAGGGGCACATGGTACAAACACATATTGATCAAGGAAACAAAGCATACTAAAACTAGAGGAAAGAATGTTGAATCAGAATGACCCAGTAGAATTGTTATTATTGGACATGTTCATATGTAAGGTTAATCATAGGGTTAAGGAACACAAAAAGGCAGCAGGCAGTAAGGCAGAACAATATATGCAATTGGACAGTGAAGATTGCAGTTAACTAGTACCTGCTAGCATAGGTAATACGAAGCTGAACTGCACTACTAGAGAGAAGCAGTTATCAGAACACAAAAGCTGAACTGCACTACTACTAGAGTAGCGGAGATAAATTAGTTCCTTTTCAGGTACTCCTCGACACTAGTGTGCTTAATAAGCATATCATCTCATGTGAAAAGAAATACATAGTTGGATATTTAAACAAAGTGGCAGGTCTAAGTAAATATTATGGAGTTATCTGAGAGAACAAGCTCCATGGAGGATTGGAGGTAGCAGGTCTACCAGACTAATGGGTAAGTAATCCAATCAACAAATGACCTAAGGTGAAGTGAGTTGTAGTTGAAATGAGTTAATCATAGGTTAATCATAGGGGTTAGGAACACAAAGACAGCAAGGCTACTAGTATTTGCTAGGTGGGAATGGCATACAAGGAGGAACCAAACCAGTGTAATACTAAGCTGAGGAATCAAACAGCAGCAACATGTCCAAGTACATAAAGCTATACGGTGAGCATGCATGTTCAACATATTGATGTTGCTTAATTAGCCATGTACCAACACATTTTTTTCTCATGACGTCCAAACAAACTCCAAATTCCAAAAGTTTTTCACTGGTAGTGGATCCACAACCTAAACGCTTGCTCATTGGAGGCGAAGCCAGTGAGTGAGCTTGGCCAAACCCAACTATTATCAGGACTACTCTACTGATCTAAACGAGATGCAGCTGTTCAGTGTACCAGATTTGACTCACCCATCCTAACTACACATCAGGATCTCTCGTACTCCTCTCCTATTCTATGTTAGCCTCCAATGAGCAACTCTCCTATTCCAGACCAACTCTGAAGCAATTTGCAGGTCAAAGGAGGAGCTGATGTGTAGTGCCTGACAAAGTTCAGTTGAAGTGACTACCAAGCATCTACAAACACATGATGAACGCTGTCGCCGAAAAATCAATCAATAAAATAAAAAATACAGTCTGCCGTTGTTATAGGAGCAGCTTCAGTTCTCGTTGAGCTGTATCTCAACTGAGGTGTCTGCAGTAGGAGCAAAGCATCATCCAACACGATGCAACTTGATAGGAATAGCAGACACAGATATCTGACTTCAACTGAACTTTGTCATATTCAGATTCAAAACATGCAGTCCAAAACATCCATATTCAGATTGAGATGCAAAGCTCTACTTATTCAGCAACAAAAGGAATTGATAGTAACAGAGACCTACCAAGAACAACACATTTGACCAACTCGACCAGATCTGACTCTACCGGATCAGTGGGAAAAGCAAGGTCAAATTGAAACCCTAGACCACAAAGAAGTGAATCGTAGAGGAGGGGGGAGAGGCATACTGGAGCAGATTGAACCGGAGTGGAATCGGATCGATGAGAAGACAGGGGCGGCGAGGTGCGGTGGGGCGACGACGAGCAGCCGATAGGAGCGTTGTTGACGAGCAGGTACGCGGAGGCGACCGGACGCGGAGGCGGCCGGAGACGGCCGGAGGCGGAGACGCGGAGGCGTGCGTCGCTCGCACGCGAGACGCGAGGAGAAACCACGACTCGGGTGGAGATTTTTCTGGCACCGGTGTTTTCGGGTGTAACAGTGTGTATGAGTTTTTTACCCAACCCAATACTCGTTCAGCCAAACGCAGATGTTGGGTTGCCGTGGAACCCCACCCCGACGTGGGCTTGTTTCCACGGATTGCATGGATACACTCCTAACCCGGCTCAAAACACGGGCAGCCAAACGAGGCCTCAAGGGAGAATTATCTAAAAAAAAAAAAAATGGCCTCAAGGCAGAAGCAAGCTGGGCCCACCAGCGAGCCTTTTCGCTGCCGTCGCGTCTTCTTGTGTTGTGTTGGCCTTATCCGGCTTGGCGGCGGCCGGCTTCGGAAAGGCCCCGCCGCCGCCGCACCTCGCTCCACCTGCAGCTAGCTTCATCAGTGCAGGGCCCTCTCCCTCTACTCCATCCTGGAGCTGGAGCAGCGGAGCTCGCCAACCGCGCTCCTTCTGTTCGCTGCCGACTGGCGAGGTACTACGGGTTGGGTTGGCCGGGGAGGCCATACAACTCGGGCCCGGAAGCAGTATCCTCTTTTTCTCTTGCGTTTTTTTTTTTTTTTTTTTGGTTGGAAAAGCTAGGCGTCGTTCCGACTTCCAAGGTTTCTTCTAGTGCTGGCAGTGCAGCAGTAGAAATGGTGACAGTTCGGTCCAATTAAGGAGCTGCACAAGCAGTTGCCTGCGGCATTGGTTGAATGCCATAGGAATAGGGTACACATCCTTCCTCCTCTGGGTACTGACTGTAATGAGTAGATGCAGCGGTTCAGTTCAACACCTGTGTTCCATTCTATTACTCATTATGCCTACTGCTAATTTTGTTGTCATTCCCGAAGTTTACATAGTTGGAATAATAATTTATTCCTACGATGCACGATTGTAAGATGTTGTGGCTAGGTTTCATTGGGCATTGTTATCTAGGATTCTAGTTTCTGGAGGCATGCTTAGTAGGAAGTGAGCTTAGCTCAACTGGTCCGGATGGGAGGTTCCCATCCTGCATCTCAACCACCCATTTTCTTCAAAATGAAAAATCTGCGTGGTTACTCATAGATTGTGTCTTTTGAGGCTACCGAATCTATGGCACGAAATTTACTTGATGCTGGAATGTGCAAGGCAGGAATTTCAGTATGCTGCAAATGGTCATGACATCGTTCGCCGTAACCTCCCCTTCATCGCACGCTGGTACCTTATCGGGCGCTCCATCCTCCTGCTCGTCATTCTCAAAGATTACACAAGAGACACGTTCGCAGCCAAGTCCGGGCAGTGCCGCAAACAGAGCTGAAGTACCAGAAACTGGGAGATTCAGACCTCCTTATCAGTGAGGTCACTCTTGGAACGGTATGTATAAGACCGAAATGACTGAATAATATTTTTTGCATCTCAATAGTAATTATTTTCTTTCCAGATGACTTTTGGAGAGCAAAACACAGAGAAGGAATCGCATGAAATGCTCTCCTATTCTTTTGATAAAGGTGTCAATATCCTAGACACAGCAGAAATTGTAAGTATAGAACTTGCTTGCTTTTATTATCTATATCTCTTTCTCTGTGTTCAAGTTAATAGATTGATCTACATGTTTTTTCCCCCAACTTCCATCTTTTCTTTTGGCCTTTAGTACCCACTTCCATTCAAAAAGGAAACTCAAGGGAGAACTGATCTTTATATTGGCAGGTGGATGCAACTGAAGCCACGAGACAAGGTAACCTGAATAGATGTTATGTTGCAAACTTAAAATATATTTATCTGTTTGCAACTAAATCTGGCTGACAATTTTGTAGGCAAAGAACTCAAAAATGTTAAGGTTAACTCATTATTGCTGTATAAGTAATGATTCTTTTCTTTTCCCCAAAAATATGGCAGGAGCTCTGCCTCTCAATTAAGATAGGATTAAGAGTTTATGTAGAGAAAAGCCTGAGGGCCTCAAAGGGCAATGATTCTTACGCAATATGCTTTGCTTCCATCCTTGAAATTGAGGCCATGGTTTAGAACCATAATTTTAGTTATAACACTAGACTGATGAATAAACACTGTCTGCCCTTCACAATGCACAATCCCTAAGTTACCCATTATGTAATGCCATGTTTAAAAGGTCTGACTGGGCGATGTGTCTTGCCTATTTATTTCCTTGGCTTTTTAGATTATTTTGGCCACCAAAGTTGCCGGCTATTCAGAGAAGTTTACATTTCTTCGGGACCATGCAGAAGTGGTGCGTTTTGACGCTGCCAATATCAAAGAAAGTGTTGAAAAAGAGCCTTAAGCGCCTATCAACAGATTACATTGATTTGCTCCAGATACACTGGTCAGTGTCAGCTTGATTCATTTGTATTGCTGTACGGCTGACAAAAACCATATTTAGTTTCACTTTGTGCTGTCAGCCTTTTACCAACATACATTCAAACATTTCTACGCCTTTTTTTTTCCTCGTACAAAATGAAATTGTGTCAATCTTTTTAAAGAAACTGGTATATGTATGATAGGGAAAGTCAATATGCCTTGTATCGTGTAAAATCATGTTTGAGGACATTGGTACGGATGCAGAAGGTGCCTTTTCCATTCTATTCTTCATATAAGGTTCAGCGGGTTCTCAAATTGCTGGTCAATAGAGAGAAAAAAAAAACTAATGAACATATATTAGCTGACTTCTTATCGGACTTCTGTGTGTGCTCCTTTTGAAACATGGATTAGAAGTTTGAACACATGGGATACCTAACCAAAACCAAGTGCATTTCACTATTCCAGTTCATTTTGTTTCACTCTTACCCTGCCAGTTTGACTTTCTTTTTTTTTTACACCAGCTTTCTTTGAGTGCAGTTTCGTAGTTCTTTTACTGTTCATGTAAGGTTCCTTGTATTGGAATTTATATATAAATATCTATTTGTGACTATACTGATTGAAAGAAACGTCTTGGTTCAAAAAGGTTTTCTTTATTTCTTCAGGCCAGATAGGTATGTGGCACTATTTGGTGAATTTAGTTATAATCCAACCAAATGGAGGCCAAGCATCCCTTTTGAGGAACAGTTGAAGGCTTTCCAGGAGCTAATTGATGAAGGAAAGGTAAGATTTCTATGATTGATATTGTTATACATGCAAACTACAAAGTTGTAGCAAATAAACATTTTTCGTGGCATGCGTAAATATGAAAACTACATGGTTACATATCTGATCTTGATGTGGACGCAGCTTACAAATTACAACATTTTCTGGTACTATGCTTTAGAATATTTTACATAACATGCATCTGATAACAGCCATGCAAGTAGTTTTTCAGACAAAAGGTAACTTATCAATATGTAACTATTGTGCAAGTAGAAGCACATTGAGTAGTTCTATGTTTTTGTCTCAGTTCTGTTAGCTCATGCAGAAGGTAATCAAGAATATCACGTTGTTAATCATTGTCAAATGTTATCTCTAATTTAGGTTCGCTATATCGGTGTTTCCAATGAGACCTCATATGGAGTAATGGAGTTTGTACATGCTGCAAAGGCTCAAGGCCTCCCGAAGATCGTGAGCATCCAGAACTGTTATAGTCTACTTGTGAGAAGCTGCTTTGAAGGTGAAAGCATTGCTTAGGGACTTAATTATTCAGAACAAGTTGTCAAGAGCGTCGAACCCTTGACTGGCGGACCTCGGCTCTGGCTCAGAGTCGCTGTCCGTCTCGCCGGGCGAGGTTTTACCCCTCAGCCTTTAACAAAAGAGAGAGAGATTAGGGAATAACTTCTTTCTTGATTGCAATTGTTCCTGGCGTACATGCATATAGGCCCGTGGCCCAATAGATGGAGAAACTCTCCTTGATTGTAGGACTAATCTTAACAAGGCAACAACTAATCAGCTAACTAACTTGCCTCCTAGCCACTCGCCTGCCCCTCCTGCACCGAGGCTGAAGTCGCTGGGCTGCTGCACGCTCGGCTGCTCGGGCGCACGTCGCGGGCTCGCCTGCGCCTGACATATGTGCGCCTGCACATGACACAAGTGCTTAAGGTTGTTGAAGTAGGATGATCGCTCAGTCCTGTGCCACAACGCCAAGGGGAGGGAAATCTGTCTAGTGTTTCCCCTGCCATCAGCACCCACTGCTCCTGTGGTCGATCCGCCCCTGAACCTCCTTCATGTTCCACTTCGACTTTCCACAATCCTCCACAACTGAATTCAGCGCTGACAGTGCTCGAGCTCGATAACCCTCTAATGGCGAACAATTCCTCGTTGCTGGTTGCCAACCTCTCCATCACCATGGAAACAGGCTGCTGCTCTCCCCAATTAATCGACACCAAACTGGACGCTTCCCTCTCTACTGCTCACTGGACCCTAACATTCAGTTCCAGTGGATGCCGCTACCATACCTTGACCTCATACAATTAGGAAATCCAGTTGAGATTTTTCTGGTTTCTTCATTCGAGGTGTCGTTGAAAAGGGAAATGGAGGTTTGTGCTAATGGCAGACTGTCTCTTTGTGACGAATGTCAAAATGTATTTAGTACAAACCGGACTATAAAGTGCTAACAAAAGTACGCTGCTAGCAAGGTGGCAGTGTTTTTTCCTTATTATTATTATTATGAGGTATTGCTGAAAAGGGAATACAGACTTGTTGGTGCTATTAGCCTATTAGGTAACAATTTATCTGGTAACACATGTGTGCTTTATGCTATCCTGTGCATACTGATGACTGATGAGTACAGCAACTGTCTTTTAATGACATTTTATTTCATCACAGCTGATCTTGTTGAAGTTTGCGAGCCGCATAACTGCAATATTGGACTGCTTGCCAACTCCCCCATTGGCTGGTGGTGTTCTCACTGGGAAGTATCTTGATGCTGACACAGGAATCTCAAAGGGGAGCAGGCTAAATATCTTCCCTGGATTCATGGCTCGCTACAATGCCTCTTTGGCTCAAGTATACAAATAATTTGTTTGTGCCCTGACTGTTGGAACTTTGAGAGTTGATATGCATGTCAGTTTACTTGGTTAACTTTGTATGGCAGGAAGCGACAGGTGAATACATAAGGCTTGGCAAGAAGCATGGGGTAACTCCAGTCCAGCTTGCCCTCGGCTTTGTGCGTGACCGTCCATTCACCACTAGCTCGATCATTGGAGCAACCACCATGGATCATTTGAAGGAGAACATCGATGCTTTTACTAGCGCCCACGGCCTCTACCACAAGAAGTTCTTGACGGCATTGATGATATTTTTAAGAGATACAAAGACCCAGCAATCCTCTAACTGTTTATTATTCACTATTTTCATGAAAAGAACCAGCAATCCTCAAAAAACTATGCAGAGACCCGGAAAAGCATATTACAACCTATGATCATACAGTTCCATTCATGTTGATGCAAAAAGAAGGGGGGGCATTGGCGAAGGCCGGTCAGAAAAGGAACCGTATAGGGCCTTTTGGTTAGCTAGATGTGGTCTGGCTCGTTGTATGTAAGCAGGTTGTGGTTGTTTAGTAGCTTGGAGTTTGACCTGATATGACATGGTTCATTGTGGACACATCCCTCAGAACACATCAGAACCACAAATCTGGACGTGGAAATATTTTATTAACGGAATTCAAGATTGAGAAGGATATGTAACATCATGTGTACCAAGTTCACTGATGTCAGAACATCACTTATCATTCTGTAGCAACTGAGGCCAGGACCTTTAGTTAGTTTTCCTAAATCTATTTGCTCATACTTACACATAGGCAATCATGTCCTGTCAAAGAATCCCTGCGCACTGGGGTCCGGGGAATGCTCTCTTGGCTTCATGCAAAATGTTCTGATTAATAAAAGTCGACCCTCATAAAAAAAAATAAAACACATTTCACCAATAGTAAATTCACAACAAGAAGGCCTCAGTCGGAAATTTTCATTCACAAGGTCTCGAGGGTATGAGTCTAGAATCTCAATCGATGGGCGTTTGTGGAACTCACTTTTTATTAGCCAAGTATGAATGGAGAGTTTCAGCTCCTATTTTTCAAGATGTGAAATTTTGACATAAAATAGGTGTCTCCCTCAACGAATAGTTTTATGGCACAGTTTCATAGATTCCACGGGTCTCATAGCTTCTCTCTCATTGCATGGTTTATTGCATAGTTACATGGTGAAACGTTATTTACGTCTCAATGAGGATTTCACCTCGTTTCCAACACATGTGAAACAATCTTTTAAAGGTTTCACCATTGTGAAACTTTTTCCTTCTCTATCTTAGGCGTTTCATGCAAAAAGTAAAATTTTACTGATGTGATCTTTGCGTTTAATGCGTAAGCTTATTTCATAAAACCTCCATTAAGACTGACCTTAGCAAGTTTGAGGAACTGAACTAACTGGCCCCACCACCGCAAGCAACAAGCGATGGGCTGGGCCTAATCTGATGGGGATGAGAATCGGTGGAGAACCAATCTGGGCCTCGAGGCCACCACTTCGGCACCAGTGTTGTTGGACTCAAAAAAAAAAAAAAAAAAAAAAAAACCATCAGCGACGAGCGTGCCCCGTGGCGGCGGGTTGGCCACCTCATCGCCGCGGCCGGCGCCTCCTCCACTCGCCTCCGCTAGCGTTCCATTTTTGAGAGCTCGCTAGCCGCGCCTCTCCTCTTCGCCGGTGAGCTACGGGTTGGGTTCGGCGGGAGGCCGTGAAAACGGGTACTATTCTACTCCTCCCCTTCCCTAGTTCCCAATCTTCTCTTTGGTTTTTATTTCTGAAAAAGATAGTTTTGTTCCGCAATTCGTTCCGAGTTTTGTTTTCGGTACATTTAGAGAACTGCACAAGCTGTTGTTTGTGAAATTGGTTTCTTTGGAGGCAAATATGGCACGAATCCTCAACTGGTATTGGCTGCCATAGGTTCAACACTTGCATTTCGATGTATTTTTATGCCTGCTGCTAATATTGCCGGCATTGCCTAAATTTAACTACAGGAAATAAGTTGTTTATTTTAATATTTGATGTTAGATGTAGTGGCTAGGCTTCCTTCTGGAACGTTCTTCAGTATTCTAGTTTCTGGAGGCATACTGAATTTGTGACGCGAAATTTACTTGATGTGGGATGTGCAAGCAGGACTTTCAGTATGCAACAAATGGCAATGCCATCGTTCACTGTAACCTCCCCTCCATCCCATGGTGGTACCTTATCGGCGCTCCATGCTCGTCATTCTCAAAGATTGAACACGAGACACGTTCGCACCCAAGTCCGGGCAGTGGCACAAACCCAGCTGCAGTACCAGAAACTGGGAGATTCAGACCTCCTTATCAGTGAGGTCACTCTTGGGACGGTGTGTATGATTCTGAAACTTGAAACCCCTCTTGCTGCAAATAATGTTTTTCTTTCTTCTCAAGGTAAATCCTTTTCTTTCCAGATGACTTTTGGCGAGCAAAACACAGAGAAGGAAGCACATGATATTATCTCTTATTCTATCGATCAA
This sequence comes from Hyparrhenia diplandra, assembly GCA_015847255.1. Lineage (NCBI taxonomy): Eukaryota > Viridiplantae > Streptophyta > Magnoliopsida > Poales > Poaceae > Hyparrhenia > Hyparrhenia diplandra. The sequence continues at coordinate 53,396 of JADLZK010005913.1, forward strand.
GGCATCAATATCATAGACACAGCGGAAATTGTCAGTACAGATTCCTTCCTTACTATTATTAACTATCCCTCTCTCTCTCTGTTTTCAAGTTAAGTGATGGGATATACTTTCCCATTTTTTGTTGGCCTTTAGTACCCAGTTCCAGTCAACAAGGAAACTCAAGGGAGAACTGATCTTTATATTGGCAGGTGGATGCAATCAAAGCCACGAGACAAGGTAACCCTAAATGGATGTTACAAATATTTTCTGCACGAGCAATGATTCTTACACAATGTGCTTTGCTTTTCATCCTTCAAATTGACTCAAGAATTTAGAAGCATAACTTATACTAGTACAAGTAATAACACTATGCTGGCGATAAACACCTATCAGTCCTTTTAATGCACAATCCCTAAGTTTCCCACTATGTGATGTCACGTTTAATGTCTGACTGTAAGATGTGTCTTGCCTTTTTTTTTTCTTTGCATTTTAGATAATTTTGGCCACCAAAGTTGCCGGTTATTCAGAGCGGTCTTTATTTCTTCGGGACAACACAGAAGTGGTGCGTGTTGATGCTGCAAATATCAAAGAAAGTGTTGAAAAAAGAGCCTCAAACGCTTGAATACAGATTACATTGATTTGCTTCAGATACATTGGTCAGTGCTAGCTTGATTCACTAGTATGGCTGTATGCTTGCCAAAAACAATATTTAGGTTCACTTTTTGTCAGTCTTTTACCAGCATACATGGAAACATTCAATTAAACATCAGTATGATTTTTTCGTACAGAATTGTTCCAAATTGTTTTTAACGAAACTGGTGAATGTATTGATCAGGGAAGTCAATATGTCCTGTATCATGTAAAACCAGGTCTGAGGACTCATGTCCGAAGGCTGAAGGTGCCTTTTCTATTTTATGCTTCATATAAGGTTCAGCAGATTCTCAATAGCTGAGTAATAGAGAAAACATATGAACGAATATATTAACTGACCTCTTCTTGTTTTTCGCAAAAAAAAAAAAAAAAAAAAAAAAAAAACCTCTTCTTGGACTTCCGTCGGTGTTCCTTGTAAAATATAGGTTAGAACATATGGGATGCCTAACCAAGTACATTTAACTATTTCAGTTCATTTTGTTTCACCGACTTAGTCAGTTTAAAGTACTAGTTGTTTCTTTATTTCTTTTCCTTTTTGCACCAGGTTTTTTTAGTGCAGTTTTGTGAGTTCTTTAACTGCCGGTGTAGACTTGTTTGGATTAGAGCCTAAACTGCTAGATCAAATATATATGTATATATCTATTTGCTATTGAAGTGAATCAAATAAACATTCCTTGGTTCCAAAGCTTTTATTTATGTCTCCAGGCCAGATAGATATGTGGCACTATTTGGTGAATTTAGTTATAATCCAACCAAATGGAGGCCAAGCACCCCCTTTGAGGAACAATTGAAGGCTTTCCAAGAGCTAATTGATGAAGGAAAGGTGAGATGTCTATGATGGATACTCTTATACGAGCAAAGTAGTAACACAAACATTTTCATGGCATGGGAAAACATAAACATTACACAGTTACTAGTTACTACCATCGTCAGCAGGATCTAACAACATAAGAAAGGAAAATCCAAAGTTGCAAGTTAAGGGAAATAATGGATGTAAGGAATCAGGCCCGGCTGTCATAGGTTTTAGGTTTAGTATTTCAAGTTGTACACTTGTACTTAGATTCCATTCTCCCATTGCATCAGCACTTCAGCAGCCAGGCTCCACCAACCATGGGTGGCCCCTGCTCTCTGCTTGGCTGGAGCCCTTGTGCAGCCAAGCCCCCTCTCTCCCTCTCCTCTAATTAAATCTCTGACAGTTGCATATCTGATCTTGATGTGGATGCAATTTACCAAGTGACAACATGTGCTGGTACAAGCTGTTTTAAAATACGTTGCATAACATGCATTTGGCAACAGCCATGTAAGTATATTTTTACAGAAAAAGTAGCTTCTCAGCATGCAACTCTTGTGTAAGTAGAGCCACAGAGAGTATTTAAAACTTTTGTCTCAGTGCTGATAGCTCATTCAGAAGACATTCAACAAGAATATCGAGTTATTAATTAATCATTGTCTAATGTCCTCTCTGTTTTAGGTTCGCTATATCGGTGTTTCAAATGAGACCTCATATGGAGTAATGGAGTTTGTACATGCTGCAAAGGCTCAAGGCCTTCCGAAGATCGTGAGCATACAAAACAGCTATAGTTTACTTGTGAGATGCCGCTTTGAAGGTGAAAACATTGCTTCAGTCCATTCATTTCATTCATCAGAACTCTCTTAGTAATGCACTCATTTCTGAAATTGTACTGGAATTATTGAGAATTCCCTTTGATTTCTCATAGAAAGGCCAATTGCCGGTTAACAAACAAATATTAAATTGCCAATATACAATTTTCTAGCTAATATATTTCATGAGATTTTCTAGTTTCTTCATACGAGGTGTTGCTGAAAAGGGAAAGGTTTATGCTAATGGGTGACTATTTAATAGAAACTGGAGTATAACTGCCAACAAAATTATGCTGCTGGCTGGGGTACTGACATTTTTATTCTTACCTTGAGGTGTTGCTGAAAAGGGAAAATAAGGGTTTTGTTCTATTGGGTGGTGATTTTTGTTTGGTATAATGTGATTGCATCCTAACTCTCTTGTCTATACCAATGCGGCTAACAGCTGGCTTTTAATCATATTTTATTTCGTCACAGTTGATCTTGTTGAAGTTTGCCACCCAAATAACTGCAACGTCGGACTGCTTGCCTACTCCCCATTGGCTGGTGGGGTTCTCACTGGGAAGTATCTTGATGTTAACACTGACATCTCAAAGAGTAGGCTAAATCTCTTCCCTGGATACATGGCACGCTACAACGCCTCTTTGGCTAAAGTATGATATATACTATAACAAATTTGTTTTTTGCCGTGACTGTATGGAGCTTGAGTGTTTTTATGCATTCTACTTTACTTTGGTTAACTTTTTATGGCAGGAAGCAACATTAGAATACGTAAAGCTTGCCAAGAAGCATGGACTAACTCCAGTCCAGCTTGCCCTTGGCTTTGTGCGCGATCGTCCATTCACTGCTAGCTCCATCATTGGAGCAACCACCATGGACCAAGTGAAGGAGAACATTGACGCGTTTACAACCACTCCACGGCCTCTACCACAAGAAGTTCTTGACGGCATTGAGGATCTTTTCAAGAGATACAAAGATCCAGCAATCCTCTAGCTGTTCAGTGACCAGTCCTCTAGGTTTTCATTCACCATTTTAAGAAAAAAGGACCAGCAATCCTTAGAGAATACAAAGACTCAGCAAACATATTAAAACCTATGATCATACCATTGTGTCCGTGCTGATACAATTCTTCCATTGGCTCTCTAGATAGTACCAGCAGAATTATGTTTTTCCCTTTCACTGTGTAAGTAGAATGTAGGTTCTCATACTTCATACAGGTATAAAGTGAGTCCAAACGAAGGCATTCTTTTATACTACTACTACTACCTCCATTCCAAAGTATAAGACTTTCTGGTTTTTCTAGATACATTTCCTTTACTTTGTATCTAGACATAGTGTATAACTAGATGCATAGTAAAGAAAATACATCTAGAAAAGCCAGAAAGTCTTATAATTTGGATTGGAGGGAATATTTTAGTATGATGTCTTCGATGTTGACAAGTCTTCGTTAATTGGTGTACGATGTCTTGGTATGGTGATAATATTAAAAAAAATGTTAAATTACTAAACACAATTTTACCATGATAAATCCAATTATAGTGTTTTTTTTTAAAAAAAATCACGGCATAGGCACAGACACAACACACTAACCCCTGTGAACACATTAATACACTCTACCCTTATGCACCTCCGAAAGATTGATCTTGGTAGATTTTGCGATTCAGAGAACAACGCCATTAAATTTTAAAATAATCTGAAGACCACTCCATTTCTAGGAAGTCATACGTATACGAAGGGCACTTTAATTTATTCTCTTATCAACTTGTCATGTTTTGGAAATTAAAATTAAGAATTTCTTCAAATTCCATTGGAGGCCCTCCATTTCGAACATGGCTGGCTGAGGCGCTGAGCAAACTTATACCTTACCTTGCTGGGCACTGAGCAGTGGAGCTGCACTGGTAGACGGTAGTTCGTGACTTTGCAGGCCTGCAACAAATCAAGTTGCCATGAAAAAGGTCTGCGCTGCTGCGACAGTGTATGTCTCAGTTTTACTCTACTATTCTTCAATTGTAAAGGTCCTGGGCTCCTTCGTGAAAAAAAAAGGGAAAAATCCTGAGAACAGATTGCTGACCATAGATAAATGACATGGAAGCCTTCAGTTTCATCTTGAAACGCTAAAACTTGCTGATCAGAGATCTCGCACAGGATGTATCCCAATCCAGGATACCTGTTTCTTGCAGGACTGGGGCATCTGTGAGAGGAAAAAAATTCAGAGCAATTCTTCGAATACACACAGGCCTTCTGTGAGTTAACAATACTATCACTTAACAAACTTTGAAGCATGTTAATTTATAGGGCCTCACTAAAATGTTGATGTTCCCTTACACCTTGCCATATGCATAAAATAAATTACAAACTATACACAATAACCTTGCATCCCAATAATTAGCAGAGTCAAAACATATCCACATCCTACCAAACATACCATCTATACAGTTGAGTAAGATCATTGGTCAAAGAAAAAACGCACCCCCAAACCATACTACCGTCACCCACCCGAATGGCATGGTGAATTTCTTCATTCTTTGCAGACAACGTCATGTGCCCCATTCATGCTTCCGCATAATGTTGTATTTCATCATCAAAGCCGTCAAAGTCTTGGGCTTTCCAGTTTTGATTTTTCAACAGTCGACTGTTACCCCTGTGGCCATTCTCTGCTACTTCCAGGTCGTGTAACTCAAGCTGCTTTTGTACCCAGGGAGGGTCATCTGGGCGAAGCCATAGTTTTTCACGAGTGTCCTTGTGCTTGAAATCAGGGTAGTTGGCCCATGGTTTGGATTGTCGGTTGTCCCACCATTCATAAGGGTTGGCAAAGAAGACCTGCCACAAGCGAAGCCGGTCTATACACGCATTCTCTTCTAGCATTTGAGCTGAAATGCAAACAAAGGGAGCTGATTAGAGACTAATAGCTACAATTGCAAAATTTGAGAAGAAAAATGGCCAACACTTACGGGTTAGAGATGGCAATGATGGACTTGTTGAGTCTGCATCATTCTGAGGTTTCTTATTTTGATCAAGGACATAATTCAGTTCTCTGACATAAATCTGTAAAATGATGGGTTCCCAATTAAAAATGTATGAAAGAGATAGTGCACTGAAAAAAAAAACATGAAGAAAACTGATATCACAAAGAAAAATGGAATAAGTAAACATCTTGCACATATTATGTTCATTAATATCCAATTTGCAAAAAAAAAAAAATGTTTTGGTGTCAAGACATTGAATAAATGAATTTATATACGATCGCATATGATCAAAATATGAGCAAGCAATAGGACCAATATTATGTGAATTCTGACCAAAAACTGTGCAAGTAATAGGAGTTTATATGAACACATGTCCACGTCTGATCAAAGGCTGAGTACTAGATATATATGATCATCACATGTCCACATCTCATCAAACTATCAAAGGATGCATCAGTAATAGATGTATATTACAATTTACAAGGCACACAACAAGGTCTAATGACATGGATATATGGAACCACTAATTGTACAGTTAGTTTTTAACAGAAGCATATATTCAGAATGGTAAAGAAAATAATAAATAGTTACAGCTATCGGACCTTATAGAAAATATACCGTTCACCACTTGGACTGACTTTATGATAAGAGCTCAGAAGACCAGATACATAAACAAGGTCATTGTGCTTCAGATACTTTAGGCTAACATTTGCCAGCTCACCCTTGAAATGCAATGTCACTCTGTTCAAGTTTTTCATATCGTAAGCATAATGATGGAATCTCAGTTTCATTTAGCCAAAACCACAATAAAGTTACTTGAACAAGAACATATAAATAAATCTATTGTTGATAACCTTGATCAAGTTCTTCATACTGTAAGCATAGTGGTACAACCTAACTTTCATTCAGTCCAAATCATAATAACAGTTGAACAAGGACATATGTAGTCAGCTGGTAGTAGGAAAAAACAAAAAGAAAAAAACTATTGTTAAATCAGGCATGCATTGTGGAGCTCCTGATTAGTTCTTGGGTATCATGAAAATGAGTTACTTATGCTACTCCCTCCATCCCAAATTATAAGTCGTTTCAACTTTCTTAGAGATTCAAAGCATCTCAAGTTTGGCCAAATTGATATAACAAAATAATAATAATAACATTTATGATATCAAATAGGTATCATTAGATTCTTCATTAATTATACTTTCATAGTATACCTATTTGATGCCATAAATCTTTTGCTTGATGGATACATTCTCTATTTGGATGGTAGATTGGCTTTTCTTATTTCATTGTACTAGTCATATTAGCAACCCAACAAACTAAAACATTTTTGTTCAGCAACATTCATAGCATTCCATTAAAGCCAATTTTTTAAATAAACAATCCAAGTTGATTCTTGCACACTAGGAATGAGAAGATTTATCCTTACTCCTTAGTCAAACATAAGGCTTCCAAATTTGGATGTATGACTTTGTTTGGTGCGAAATGCCCCGAGCTATTCATGATGCACAAAATTACTTTATACCAAGATGGCAGACCTTCAGCTAATTGTTTGCTCCATGAAGCAGGGAAGATGGTTTATTACCAGGATGGAGTAAATGGCATAACAGAAAGTTCCTACTGATTGGAACTGTGCTCAATCAGTCAATTGTCTTATGCTCGTATGCCCTTTGTTTCTCGTAGGGCTTAAAACACCAAGTTTTACACAAGATAAAAATATGCAATTAACTTATTTGTTCTATTCACTAGGGCAAAAGGTTGGGATTAATATTTTAACTGAAGCATATTAACTCTACATAGCGATTAAACCATACTTGCGCCAGAGCAGATACGGGAACAACATATTGCAAAGAAAAATCCACATCATATATACTACAGAAAAGAGAATGCATCCAATTTCTAGGAGACGAGGGAAAAAAAAAACTCTGCAGCAAGCGAGAGAGGAAATAACACGAGCATTGGTGGGGACCGGGAGCGAGGGACTCAACGTTAACTGGGACGAGCTCGAGGAAGGCACAGGCGACGAGGAGGCGACGGTGAGATTGGACGAGCTCGAGGAGGGCGCGGGGACGAGGAGGCGACGGAGAGGTTGGACGACCTCGAGGAGGAGGGCGCCGGCGACGAGGAGGCGACGGAGAGGAAGGTGTAGGCCCTGGGGTATTCATCGGAGCTACCGCCGCACGGCCTCACCGGCGCGTCGAGGCGACCGATGAGGCTGCATGAGTTCCAGTTGAGCCCCTTCTTGCTGACGGAAGAGGGCGCCGCAGCATCGACATGCGGTACGCCACGCCTCCGGCTCCCCAGAGCTAAATCCACCGCCTCCCCGCCGTTGTGAAGCAGCCGACGGAACGCAGCCCCCGGCTGCGAACGCAAGGCGCCGGCTCCGCCGACGAGGCGCCGCAGCATCCTACTGGTTTGGTTTGGTGTCTGACACAACGAGATGGGCTTTTCTGCCAATCTCACCGAGCCCGGGTCTGGTTGTCGCGTGGGGCAGCGGCGGCTTGGTGGTGGGCGGAAGGGGGCACGCCTTCTGTCGCGGATGGCGGCGGGATTGTGGGCGGACGGGGGCGCAGCGGCGGGCGGCGGCGGCGGCGGCGGCGGACAGCAGGCCAGTAAGCACGGCTCCCCGACAGCGGGACAGGAACCGCGGAAACATGACGCCCGACAGGTGGGGCCGAGGTGGGACCCATACATAGAAGAGGATCGTTGTGTCTCTTTTTTTTTTTTTGACAACGTTGTGTCTCTTTATTATCTTGGAAATTCACAAGACCTCTCAAAAACATAGGAAGGAAAAATTGATAGAAGATTTGATGGAGCTCCTACATATTTTTTTATATTTAATATATTTTTATCTGTTAGACATAGGATATCTATACTATACTCTTACAATCGTATACCAAACGAACCATCTGATTGGCTCTCCCAAAACGCGATACCTGTTCATGGAACAGTGCAGCCACGGATACTGTACTCTTACAATCGTATACCAAACGAACCATCTGATTGGCTCTCCCAAAACGCGATACCTGTTCATGGAACAGTGCAGCCACGGACGAACCATGCGGCCAGAGCTAAAGGAAAAAAAACACGTCCACACTCGCGAACCCCGTGGTACGACAGCCCCTTGAGTTCACGCGACATCGGCTTCTTTCGGTGGACGGTAACCCTTTCCAGTCGTATTCCATCTCTCTGCCCATCAATTCCTCTGCGTTTTCACGTGCTCCATACGATGCTGCCCTTCACCTACTGTGCATTCCAGGTGCTCGATAGAATGCCAGACCAAGAACTACTGCTGATCGTATATACTTTTTAAGTTTCTTTATTAGATAGATATTGTGAGTTTTGTAGGCTCCTGGCTGTTCCATTCGAATCCTTTTTCTGAAATACACATATGCTCATGTCTACTTTCCACAGTAATGCCATAAATATCATAAGGTTATTATCCCCATCACCTACTTTGATGCTGCACTTTAGCATGCCCTTATTCCATTTAGAAAAACACAAACAATGTGTATCACAGCTTCATCCTTGCCTGACGCTTAGGCGTGAAGCTCAAACTTACAGTTAGTGTTCTATCCTTGAATGAGCTTGCTCGACATTGTCATCGCTGAAATTAAATGATTGTAACACCATTAATATCAGTAGGTTATATTATCCCAATGAGCTACTTTGATGCTCCCACTTTAGCATGCCCTAATTCCATTTGCAAACACAACGTCTATATCCAGTGACGAAGTTAGCAGTGGGGCTAGTAGGGCTCAAGCCCCCCCTAAAATCCAATAATCAAGGTTAATTACTGTAGCAAAAACAAAAAATCACCATTAAATCTTCATGCAAATTAACATCTCCTTTTGTTTCAGCCCCACCTAAAATTTTTTTCAGCCTTCGCGTCACTGTCTATATCATCACTATTGGAAACAGAGCATCAGCCCCACTGTGTTGAGAGAGGGTCAGATCGTGGCTTCATCCTTGCCTGATACTTTGAATTGGAATACATAATGGATGAATAATTTAGGTGTGAAACTGAAACTTACAGTTAGTGTTCTATCCTTGAATGACCTTTCTCGACATTGTCATTACTGAAAATAAATGGTTGTCATTGCTGAAATTAAATTGTAACAGCTCACATGCTATCTATTTTCTTTTTTTGGTTTCTGTGAGACATAGTCATTTGGCAGTGCTCTTTTTATAATTCAGAAGTTACTTCAATAAAGGGGTCAATTGAATGAAGGATTCCATTTATTTGAAGCAGAATCATTAAAATATCGTGGCTTATTTTACATTAGTAATGTGGTTTGCAAAGTGTTACCTTCCCATCCTCCACAGCCCTTTCCACCGGCAGCGAGGTACACTCCCTGTCTGCATCTTAGGTGCTCCATGAAATGCTCTCACCACTTTTTTCTTTCTCCTTTTACAATATTTTCTTAGTTTCCCAACTATGAACCGAGGCACAAGACAAAGGACGACTCAGATGCAAGACCAACAATCATGTGCTCCTACCCCAACTATGAACCAAAGTAGGAGACGAAGGATGGCTCAGCTACGGGACCAACAATCAGGTTCTCCTACGCTACAACGTAAACATTTATTTAAAAGAAAATAAATCATCCAATAGGACAAATTGAAACTTCATTCCATAAAATTTACATTACCTTTGCTTCTGTTTACTTCTGGTTTGATAATCAGAGAGCGGTTGCAGCGAACAATTGCCTCAGATTCATACACCTCCATCCCTTCCCGATTCAAGCACAACAGTCTTACAGTCCTCACATGTCAGCCGACGTTTAGGTAATTCCTACTTTACATGTCCATTCCTTAGTAATGTTTTTGAACCTATTTAGTTTCAAATATCAAATACGCTTTTGCTTCCTATATATGCCGCAGACCTATTTAGTTTCAAATATCAAATACGCTTTTGCTTCCTATATATGCCACAGATGATCAGACCATCAATTACATCGGTGATGTTACTTACTCTGCACCAGATTCAGAGCCAGAAAACATCGACTTTCTAGCCCGCGCATTTGCGCGGGGGTCATCCTACTCTAGTAAAGTTAGTCTAAAAGGGTAAGCAAATCATAAACCTAAAAGCTAGAAATTTTGGAGATCAAACTAAGACAAACAATTTTTTATACAAAGTATCCTGAGTTAAATACACCAGGCACTGAACTCATAAGTGTCACGTAGGCCCCTAAACTTTGAAAGTGCATTTCTACCCTCCTAAAGTTGTTAAATGGTAAATCTCAAAAAAAAAAAAAAAAAAAAAGGTTGTTAAATGGTACACATTAGCCCCCTGAACTTAAAAAAATACATTTCCGACCCTCTAAACTTGTCAAGTAGTACACCAAGACCCTTAATAGTAACTTTTGATATTTTTCAAAAAAAAAAAAAATAGAAATCAAACTTAAGAAAACAAGGGGTACCTAGAGAGCTTTAAAAATCTTAATATTTTGTAGGCTGATAGAGTGAATAACAAAGATGATAATGGCATAGAATGTGCTAAAAAATAAATTTGAATTACTTGCATTTCAAAAATAGTCAATTTATATATTATTATATAAAAATTTTTGGGTATTCAAATTGCTATTCATGAGAAGATTTAGCCTTAGTCAAACATAAGGCTTCCAGATTTGGGTGCATAGCAATTTGAAAGTATGATCTCGACTTTATTTGGTGAGAAATGGCCCAATGCACCAAATTACTTTACACCAACACGGCAGAATGTCTCCTCCATTGGAAAGATGGGTTGTTACCACTTACCATAATGGAGTAAATGGCATCACAGAAAGTTCCTACTGATTTTGTTAGAACTTATTTCTTTTGTCTGTATGTAAGGGTCATAAAGGGCCTACCAAATTTAAGGATCGGGCTCAATAAAAATTAGGTCATACAATTATATAATTTTAAACTAAAAACAGATAGGGCTTAAGTTGAATTGTGATTTTTTTTTTTTTTAGAATAATTGTTTTTTTTTTTTTTGAGATGGGGATATACCCATTTTTCATTAAGCAGAAGAAGAGAATGGTGAATAGACCTACACATAGTTTGATACAATAGGATTCACAAGTAATCCAAGGATTACCAACTAAAACCCCGAAACACAAACGAGAATTTAAAACACGAGGGGCGAGTGGCCCTCCATCTAACAACCCGCAAGTTGAATTGTGAATGAGGAATGAAGGCCATGATCTATTACCACCCTTAGCTTATCCGTATGCCCTTTGTTTCTCATAGGGCTTAAGCAATCACGTCTTACAATATGTAATTAACTTATTTCTTCTGTTCCACCAGGACAAAAGGAAGGGATTAATATTTTAATCGAAGCATATTAGCTCGAATAGTGATTAAACCATAACTAGATCTTCCTACTTGTGTCGGAGCACACAATCGGACATAACGAATTTTATAGTTTAATCGAATATACGGGAACAACATACTGCAAAAGAAAAATCCACATGACAATCCACCCAATTTCTAGGAGACGAAAAATAAGAAACATCTACAACAAGGTAGGAAATAACACGAGGATTGGCCGGTAATTAAAACTGGAGCGAGCTAGGACTCAATGTTGAGTTGAACGAGCTCGAAGACTAAGATGGCGCTGGGCTTGACGAGGGAGTGACGGAGTGTCACATGCTGTGGATGGTGGGGGTGGGGCGGCGGGAGGGAGGGCAAAAGGGTCCGTCACAACCCTAAAAGGCCACCAACAACCTAGGAGGGGAGGCCGCGTGCGCGCCCTTGGCCGCCGCCGCTGCGGTCATCGCGTCGCTTGCTTCCTCATTAAGTTATATTATTTAGGATAAAATAGAAATAGATTAGGAAATAAAAGAGATCTACAAGGGAGATGTAATCGCTTGGATCAATCGTAAAAAATAAAGGAGTAACTCCCAACAACTTCAGCCTTCCAACCCTAGGCTCTCTCTCGCAAGCGCATGCGCCGTCGCCCCAACGCCGCCGCCGACTCATACAAGCGCAAGACTGCGCCGCCTGGCAACTCCGATTGCCGCACGAGAGCCGCCCAGGCAACCCCGATTGCCGCCGCACCAGAGCTCCCGACAACCCCGATTGCCGCCGCCGCCGTCAAGCTCGTCGCCGACGTGTCATCGATCGCCGAAATCCAACCGACCGTGACATGGAGAGGGGAGAGAGTGTACGGCCACGGCCTGCGACGAGGTGGCCACCGATGAGGCTCCAAGAGCTCTAGGTGAGTCCCCCTTCCTGGCCTGTGGAAGAGGGAGGGACATCGCAGCATTCATGATGATGCCATGTTCGCCAGCTCCACTCACCACTGAGCTACAACTACCACCTTCCGCCGTTGTGAAGTAGTTTGACGGCGGCTCCCCGACGAGGACCTGCAGCCGAAGCTGTCTCATTGATTTTTTTGTTTTTTAATAAAATCTGATGTGGGAGCGGTGGGTTTCTAGAAACATAACTAATAAACAAATGGCTTCTATCCAAAAAAAAAAAAAATAAATAAACAAATGGCTTTGCACAAAAAGAAAAACAACTAAATGAGTTTTTCTACAATTCTCACTAGGCCCGAAACTGTATTTGGGCCTTGGGTTTCTGGTGGACATAGATTTGAATGGGAAAAAGGGGTTACTACGCTGTTCCCATGGACTAGCAAAATCAAAATAGCGAAATTATTGAGTCATCTCAATGGGTTAAACTAGACGTTTCTCTGGATCATCATAGCTTACTTCCACATATCCACTCAGAGGATAGTCTTTTCGTAATGGATGACCCTCGTAATCAACCTAGAAATCTAGAACCTTTGTATCATTTATAGAAAATAAAAAAATTCGGGCCTTTGCAACCAATCATACACAGCCAAACCTTTGATTCCGTAAAAATGGAACCTATATGAGATGCGAGTTATGATGGTTTAGGAAATGAAATATTATCATTTTCCTAGGTTTGGGCGAATGCGCTTGAAGTAGGATACAGACATGCAATTGATAAAATAGCATTTTCTTATATGCAAGCTTTCTTATTACATTGGGGTAGTTTTGTAATTTTATGTCATACTAGCTAACATCCTATTCGAAACATAACCTAGCCTCCCCATTGGATAAACCGAATAAATAACTATTGTAGTAAAAATAAATAAACAAATAAATTCTGATGTGGGGTGATTTGGGTTTCTGGAACGAATTTCTAACCATCATCCGGATGATAACTAGTCACTTCCTTCTAGAAAGAGTTAAATGCCTGTTGGTCGCGAAGCTGCATAGGCTGTATCAAAATAGGTCCATAAACTTGAAACCGGTCATCGACCCTCAAACTTTAAACCCGTTCACTCCAGATCCAAGGCGGTTTTCTAAGCCACGTGGCAGCCTCACGGTAGGCCGTGCATGACATCTGTTTGTGGTCTTGACATCGGCGATGATGTCATCACTTTTTTTAATTTCGAAATTGATATATTTTTATTCGAAACTCCAAATATAGCAAATAATATATCAATTTTGATCGTCTCGACGAGCTCTTTGCAATGGTGTAATTCATTTTATTATTTGAGATAGTTTTATTTCGTAAAAAAATTAAATATTTCTACAAAATAAGTGAGAATAACAAAACAATTGTTGCACATCCAAAGCTAAATGACCTGTCATAGCAATAACATATAACGACATACTTTGGTATTTGATTTTTCAAAATATTTCAACTTAAAAGCTCCGGTCGGCCTGTTGTGTTTTCCGTGGGCGCGATGAGCCTGTTCTGGTGATTTTTAGATCGTACCGGGCAAAACTCCTCGGTCATCGACGTTCACGGCTTCATCTGAGTTCGCCTGCATTACTGGCGTTCGATCGCTCTGACTCGTGAGCGTACAGCTGCCACGTACTACTACCGTCGTTCGTTCGACGACCCATCTACTGTGCAGGGTGGTCAAGTGGCGTACGTGCCTGTGTACGTTGATAGGTACCAGTACACCACGTTGTCATGCATGTGTTGTGCTGTGATTGTATTCATCCATCCTGAAACAGACGCTTATATGTGAGAATAGAGATGGTGATGAGGACCCGACCCATATCGATCGAGCAGCGGCGCGGCATGCAAGCATGCATGCCCAACACAAGAACTACGACGGTCCAATCTCTGACGCAAGTAGCCTCGCCGGCGAGTGTTTGTAGGCGTGTGCATGCATGTGCATCTATGTAACCCGTGTGTGGACGACAAGATATGTGAGCCTTCATTTGGCACTGTCTTTTCCTGTGCATCATATCATGCATGCCGTATCCCGTAAGTACGTGGTGTCAAAGCTATATATCTTGAAAAATCTAATACCAAAGTATGTCATCATATGTTATTGCTATGACGGGTCATTTAGCTTTTGATGTGCGGCGAGTGTTTTGTTATTCTCACTTATTTTGTAGAAATATTTAATTTTCACAAAAATAAAACTATCTCAAATAATAAAACGGAGTACACCATTACAAAGAGCTTGTTGAGACGATCAAAATTGATATATTATTTGCTATATTTGGAGTTCAATAAAAAGATATTAATTTCGCAAATTAAAAAAAAAAGTGTTGACATCATTGCCGACATACATCCACCATAAAACAAGGCCATGCACGCCTACCGTGAGGTCGCCACATGGCCTAGAAAACCGCCTTTGGACCCGAAAGTGAACGGGTTCACGAGTTTGAGGGGCTAGATGGCTTGGTTTTCAAAGTTCATGACCTATTCGACACATACCAAAGTCAAAGTTCTACAAAGCCACTGGTCGCATTTAACTCTTCTAGAAACATAAATAACTAATGTAATAAACAAATGGCTTGCAAAAAAAAAACACAACTAAATGGGCTTTGACGCCATTCTCAATGGGCCCAGCACTGTATTGGGCCTTGGGTTTGGTGGACATAGATTTGAATGGGAAAAGGGTTACGAACCTATAGAAGTCCTTTTCTTATATGCAAACTTCTTATTACACAGAGGTAGTTTTGTAACTTTATGTCATACTAGCTAACATCTTATTCCAAACATAACATAGCCTCCCCATTCCCCATTTGGATAAATCGGCAGGAAATAATTAAGCCAATCATTTTCCTATTACAAACTCTATTATTTTCCTAAACCCTCAAACTAAACATCGGATTAGGTATCAACACATATTTCCCTTCCCTGCCTCTCATTCCATATAATTGAAGTGTCACGTCAATGCTTGCCTGGAATCGCAATAGCAAAGTTTGCAGTATTTGCTATGCTTAAAATATGTCATAATAATAATGTGACTTCACATAGCTTGATTATTGTCAAGACTAGATGCCATACTCTCTTCTCCACCATAGTTGTGGTCCATCAGCTCTGAAGCTGTCACTTTCCCTTCACCGTTCCTTGGTCCTTTGAAGCCCTTTTCTTTGCTATATTCACCCTCTCAAGCCATCTCAAGACACATGGGCTATGTACTTGTTAGACCTTTTAATCATGTTGATTCAATCCACCAAATTAATTAAAATCCACTAAAGGACTATGTACTTGCATGATCTACTCTCTTCGTCCCAAAAAAGAGTGTCATTTTAGGTTTTTTATACTTCATGTTTAACCATCCATCTTATTCAAAAAAAGTTTCATAAATATCTTCGATTTTATTACGACTTATTTATCATTAGCGATACTTTAATGTTGATTTATCTATTTTATAATTTACACAAAATTTATGAATAAGATGAAGCGGTCAAACACGATGTCTAAAAGTCAAAAACGACACTCTTTTGGGAGGAGGGAGTAGTGCTTAGTTTTGCTAGGATTCACCTAGTAGAAGCATTGACACTGCTCAAGTGATAAGCAATTAATCCAAGACTATTGACTAGGAACCAGAGGGCCATGATGAATGGCTTGGCAGAATGCCCTACTAAAGAGAAAGCAGTGGTGGATAGAGAAGAGAAGATGGCACAATATTTGGACATCTGTAGTTTGGTGCATAAGTTTCATTTTTGTCAATTGGTTCCGTGTCGGTTTTATGGACATGTAGTACTATGGTTAAAACTTGCTTGTTGTTGTGGTCATCAATTTGTCAACATGCATGGTAATGTTTTGGATGGTATCTATTTTTTGAACTTGGTAATGTATGAAAAGTACTTGATTTGTGAAATCGACAATAATATGTTATGGATGGTACTACTCAACTTGTAATGATATGTACACCCAATGTACGTGCGTGTTATGTACTTGGATTGTGTTATTCAGAACAGAGTGGATTGCTTGAAACAACATTTCATATGTTTTCCTCATATTACAACACATATAGCTCATCTAACTAATTACTTCAATGAAAAATATAGGTAGAAGGTTCCTCCCGACCTCCTGACTTCTTTCAAACAAAGAAATAAACCACTTCAACAACAACAACAATAACACAAGGAAAAGAGTATGGAAAAGATACTTCATATAGATGAGAAAATAATTGTTTTGTCCCAAAAAAATGATGTTACCAATAAAAAATGGCATTCCAATTACAGTCTATTTTCATTTGGAAATATAGAAACAAAAGAAACCCATTACTTTGCACAATATAAATTATTTGTATAATTATATTCCCTTGATCTCCTAATAAATCAAATGCTAAAGTTATTCTAAGTTAGACCTTTTCTATAGAGAAAAAAACACACAAATATATATGGCATCAAATAAGTCTATCATGAACACTACCGGACACAGGTCCTTTTCGAAAATGTATTCTATGGTTTATCATCTCTAATAATACTAATAAATCGACGTTTTTTTTCCTAAAAATTTGGTCAAATCAAATCCAGAAAAGTTTTACCAAGTCTAGTAATTTGTTCACCGGGCCGTTGAGATCCTCTCCACGATCGCTTCCGTTAAAAGGAGGCAGTTGAGATCCAACTTCATTCAACCATGCATCACTTGAGCTGAGGTGCCGTCGTCCTATCGAATTGTACGGCCAGCATTTTGAATGGCTAGTTCAACTACCCCAGGCCCACGCGTCCGATCGATCGGTCGGTGCCCCCCTTCCCTTCCCCAGGCGAACGACCCCGCAGCACCTGGAGCGCTCTGGACCGCCCTCCGCAGAATTCCAGATCACGCATCTCCCTCCCTCCCTCCCTCCCTCTATCTCTCCGCGTCCTCTCCTCCTCCCCGCCGCCGGCCCCTGCGTCGATCGTGGAGTCGAGAGATCCCTCCGGCCCGGCCGCCATGAACAAGTGATACTCCCTTCTCGTCGTCCCGGCCAGCTTGGGGTAAGTAAGAATCATGCGCGTGCGCGCGCGTGCCCTAGCAATTAAGTCATGCGCGCGGAACAATCGTCCGTCCAAATCCCCCCCTCTCTCTCTTCCTATCCTGGATCCATACGACATGTGCGCGGCGGCGCATGTTACGGTGTTTAGAATTCCGTCGATCTCGATCACCCCTGTAGTACTCATTTCCACGTCTCTGTATGTCGATCGTCAGCGAACACAGGAGGATCGGAGGAGGAGGAGGAAGCGGGAGCCGTCCTCCCGCTGGCGGCGGCGGCGGCGAGGCAGGAGGAGGAGGATGTCGTCGTCGAACTCGCCGTGCGCCGCGTGCAAGCTGCTGCGGCGCAAGTGCACGCAGGGATGCGTGTTCGCGCCCTACTTCCCGCCCGACAACCCGGCCAAGTTCTCCAGCGTGCACCGCGTCTTCGGCGCCAGCAACGTCTCCAAGCTCCTCAACGAGCTCCCGCACGCGCAGCGGGAGGACGCCGTCAACTCGCTCGCCTACGAGGCCGAGGCGCGCCAGCGTGACCCCGTCTACGGATGCGTCTCCTACATCTCCGTGCTGCAGCTCAGGATCAAGCAGGTCCGCGAGGAGCTCGCCGCCGCGCGCAAGGAGCTCGCGGGCTACATTGGGCCCGCCGCCTTCGCGCCTTTCGTCGCCGCGCCGCAGTATCACCCCCACCAGTACGGCGCGGGAGGCGTGGCGCCTCTCGCGGCGGCCACCGGCATGGGGCTCGGCGTTGGCGTCGGGCCGCAGCACGGTCACCACCAGCAGCAGCAGATCATGATGCATCAGCAGCACCTCCACCACCAGCAGCAGGCCATGGAGGCGCAGCAGCAGCAGCTCGTTGCGGCCGTCGAGGTCGCAAGGGAGCAGCAGGATCTCATGATGAGGCAGGCCGCGGTCTACGCCGGGGCAGCGGCGGCGCCACGGTCGCCGTTGTGCCGCCCGACGCCGTGCCGTACGAGGGCGGCTTCCTCTTCCAGCAGCAGCAGCCGTCGCAGGTGGCGCTCACGTACCAGATGGAGCAGTCCCCGCCGCCGTCGTCCTCGGGCCAGTCCCACCCCGAGGTGTCGCAGCAGCAGAACACCGATGATGGCAGCGACGCGGGCAGCGGCGGTGCCGTGCCGCCGGCCTGATCTGATTCGTGCTTCCTATTTCTAGCCGCCGCCTTTTTCCTTTCGTTCTTTGTTTGGTGTTCGTTCCTTTGTTCGTTATGAGTTTTTCCCGTTCCGTCGTCGTCTTCATCATATGGCGTCGCGTCATCGGCATCGTCGATCTCTAGTAGGATCCATGCACGCCTCCCCAAGGCACAGGCTATAGCTGGATTCTTATCAAGGTATTCTTACTTTTCACCACAAATAGATATCCTCCTCTTCCTCTGACTATGGTGGCCTTCTCTGTTTGATTCTCTTTTGACTTTCTCGATCTTCGAAACTACAGTATTGTTTGTACATACTACATACTAATTAAATTTATTCTTTTAAACTAGTGCATCGACAAAAAAAAAATACTGGAAGTATGTTTTTGTTAACCTTGCTAATCCTTATTAAAAATGTTCTTAAGTTATAATAAGTTGTTCTGGTTTTTCTAAATACATAGTTTTACTTGTTAATGTATATATCTATGTGCATAGTAGAACCTACACACCTACAATTTGGATTTGGAACTGGAGTATAGTACTAGTAACGAAAACGTTCAGTGTTAGCATTATTAGCTGTGCTACTACTAACATTTTGTATTCCAAGCGAGCTTATTTAAATTCTTGAGCTGAATCTGCAAGTTGTTTGGGACACCGATATATTCTTAGTGCTTGCAGAATGAACATAATAAAATTTATAGAGAAAAGTGATTATCGAATTGGTGAATAGTATTGCTCACCCATAGTAGTGGTGTGTGGATTATATTAGCTTCATGAAATGACTATCCTGGCATGTTAATAAAGAAGTATACTAGCTGTATATATATGTGCTTCTTGCATATGGATCACCGATTGCTTGAGTTCATTGTCCATTTTTTTTGTGGATCAATTAACAGATAATTTCCATCATGAATGTGTATATATCTATGCATTGGTAACACACAAATTAACACATGTTAAGTATGTTAGTCCTGTTGTAGGTAGCTAGCTAGCTAAATGACCAGCATTCCAGCATTTCATCACTTGATTACAAGAAATACTAGTTACGCATGGGAAGCTAGCTAGATACATGTAAAGATGGCAGCCACCATGCATGTTTAAAATATGCACGATCTAAAATAGATTTTATTGAACTTCTTTATTTAACACGGTGTTTTGTTAAAACTCAGTTGTTCACATTTTTAGCTCTTTATAAAGTATATGTTCCTGTTATAGGGCTGACAAAAACTCAATAGCATGGTGGGGTTATGGTCATCCCTTAATTAAACGGGATTTTCTCCCTCTTGGATGACCATGAGACGCTCTCTGCTGAAGGCCCGAGTCTTTACCGTAGTGGTTATAGTGCTTTAGAAGCATCTCCAGGTCTTATGTTTGACTCCCGGCAGGTGGGAGAAAATTTAGGCTGCTAGTTGATAAAACCCTTGCTAGCAAAGTAAGGGGGGTTTGTGAATTGCTTTGCCAGGAAGGTTAATAATTTGCTTTCTACCTTAAAAAAAAAAAGCAATGCCTTCGGAGGGAGGGTGATATATACCCGTGGCGAGTGTCAAGGGTTTTTTTTATACATGATTGATTGATCCCTTGAATTAAAGGTGCAATGAATCTGCCTAGTTGTTCGGTAATAATATATCTCTTGATTGCTTAAACAGTTATTGATTGCAGTGCTAGTTACATTCACTAAGCATGACTTGAAAGACACAACAGTTTAATGCATGATTAGGAAACACAAGTAACCAACTCTTACCTTTTTAATTTCTAGAGTCTAGATCGCACGCAATGATCTTCTAGGTTAGCGCTTAATCTGTACATGCATGCCTATGACTCTTTTGTGTTCTGAACTTCTAGTGCATAAATTAAATATATCCCTCTTTCTATCACACTTAATCTCCCCGCTGGACATATTACTGTAAGCATCATGAACATGATGTATGCACTCATTCAATCACACTTGCTGACATATCGTTCACCTGAAATTATGCCTGTGCAGGTTCCTTATGATCAGTTGCCTTTCTTGCTCAAGAGTTAGAGCCAAATAAATGCAAGACAGAAGGAGTGGTAGGAAATGGGGACAGATACTCATCATATGGATCAGTGTAACACAGAGAAATTAATGGTGGGAAGGTGGAGAGATGGGAGTACTAGTAGAGGGTAGACAGAAACAGCAGGAGAAGCATGCATGGTGTGCTGCAGCGCAGGAGAGGACAGCAAATGGTGAAGTAAGATGAATGCATGCAAATAGCTTGCACTTTGCAGGAGGGAGCAGCAGGCATGAATAAAGAAATTAACACGAACAGGAGCAGCAGCTAAACATATATCTTCATTCACTTGTGTATTTATTTTGGTGTTGAACATATGCATATCTTCTTTCTTCACCGTTCTTATTGTTAGTATTCTTTTCACCTTCCCTCTTTTTTTCTGGTTTCTCATTGGTAAATTCTTTCTGCCGTGTTGCATTCATTGTGTGTATAAAGAAATAGAATCTACATAAATGGATGATGGAGGCATGGAGCTAGTTAGTCATCATTTTAATTTATGTTGAACTATTATCAATTTTGTCTAAATTATATATCCGGTAGCCTTCATGCCTAGAATAGGGCCATTTGGCTCACTACCTTCACATTATTATACAAAATTCAGTCTGTTAGTGTCCTAACATATTGTCGCACCAAAAAAAGCAATTAATGTGTGTATATATTTGATTGTTATTACTGTGATTCATGCTTTTGTTTCAAGTGGATCGTGTAGGTACACTTCAGGAGCTTAACAATCTCTCATGCATGATTGACCTTCACACCGCACTAAATAATTTCGTCAAATGAGCACAAGCCCAGCCACCGCTCACTTTAGGGCTATTTTTTTAGGATCATATATAATCACACACCAATGCAAAATACTTACCCCCTCGGGTTGGTATTAGAAGTCGTTTTGGACAAGGTTTGGGTCAAACATTGGAAATATAAATCCTCAATAACTTTTAAGTTGTTGAGTTTGTAAATGTGAAAATTATATGAGTAGCTTTGTCTTAAAAAATACTTTGATTAAAGTATACATATGTTATATTTCCATAAATATTTTTATAATAACAAGAGGTCAAAGTTGCGTTTTGAAGACCGTGTCATGTCCTAAACTTTTTTTAATACCAAACCGGAGGGAGTATATGAGCGGCTAGAAATCTCACATTTGTAAGCCAGTTTAGATTTTTAATAATTGGGAGATATAGACCTTGATCATATATAATCACACACCAATGCAAAATACTTATATGAAAACATTTGTAAGCCAGTTTTTGATTTTTAATAATTGGGAGATATAGACCTTGTGTGGTGGCTAGCCATTTTTCCCCACAAATTATGGGCCAACATTATTTGTCCAAATCAAATCAAATGTCCTACGCACACTCACCCCTATGAACACATATGCGTAAACCCTACCCTATGAGCACCCCGAAGGGGACCGAACGTCAAATCTTGAAGTTCACGCACTTAATGCATAGCCGAGGAAAATCCTGAAATAAATCCAAATTATAAAGTGTCACACCCAAGATTTGAACCTTGGGTGGGAGCCCCCAATGGCCTTTGCCATTACGTCGTGAGCCCCTTGACAAATGTCCTATTATACTAATATATATGTTTATCATGCAAATTAATCTGGTACCTCATTCGGAAAATATATAAGTTTAAGTAGTAACGTTCAAGTGAACTTTCATTGCTTTAGGTCTTTTTACTAGGGGATTAGGGGTTCATCGAGGCACTCTCTTCTCGATAGTACTTTCCATCCATTCCAAATTGTAGTTCACTTTGACATTTCTAGATTCATTTATTTTTACTATGTATCTAGACATAGTGTATGACTAGGTGCATAGCAAAATCAATGTATCTAGAAAAGCCAAAGTGAACTACAATTTGGAACGGAGGGAGTAGTATTATTAGGCACATTTTGCAGTTAATTAATGGGATATAAATGTGGATCGAAATTCTTCTCTAGAATATTGTGCCTTTTATTTTGTAATCTTTAATTTGCACAAAAAATATTATCAGACAAGCAGAAAATTAAAATAGATATCATGATACCAACAGTGGATGTAATGTACCATAATAAAATTTGCCCTCAGGTAAATAGATTACGTCAACTAACTTAAACCTTGACGCATGAATTTAATCTCATCCGAGTTGTATGTACAGGGAGCTATATATATAGCTACGTACCTAGAGTAAGATGAGAAACTGTACGTTTGGACAAGTGGGAGAGTAGTCATTATTAGCAATTGTTTTGGATCGATTGCACTGAAATCAATGGATCTTCACAGACAACTAGGGCTGACTTCCCATCTCAGATCCCCAATGCAACAACCTGGCCATGGATAGTGGCCCTTTTTCATATTCCATGGCTTGCAGCCTACTATGTTCGTTTTTAACTGAGAGTTCCCATAGCTAGAATAGAAATAAAAGGGATCTTTGGCCGCTAAAGGGGGTGTTTGGGACCACTCCATGAGACTCACTGTGGGAGGCTCCAAAAAAACGGAGTTTGTGGAGCACCCCTTTAGGTGCTCTCACAACTCCACACTTTTTTATCGAACTGTATGCGTGAAACTAAAACACAAAAAAAACATGGAGCAAATAAAAACATGGAGTGGAACGGTCCGAAACACCCCCTAAGTCTACGTGCTCCACCCACACACACACATTTCTTATGTATTTCTCATCGCTTGTGTGTGTGCTAGCCAGCTCAAGTTGGTATGTTTGTGTATGTGTAATATAAAGTGCAGCCTGTGTAGTGCAAACCAATGCAAGGTTTTGGTGTACGTGCAATCTATTAGAGGGCGGCGGCTACATAATTAAGCTCCTAGAGCCTCGATCTCGTCCCCATGTCAAGCTATTGACTCAAATTGATTAATTAGAAAATACTATTGTATTATTAAGGATTCAGAAGTCCGATCCAGAGACGAGAAGCCCCCTAAAAATTTCCACCATTGTTGCCTTGAGAAAAAAGGTGTTGTTACATTGAAGATGTGTTTAGCCCCCTCTAATATATTTTTCCCACTGACCTGATCCATCTAGCGTTTGTACTTTGTACTAGCATATATAGCAAACAGTGGTGCACCATGCATGCAATCAGTGCCATGGGTGGCCATATCGTGGTAGGCCTCCCCTTTCATGCATGGGAATAGAAACAAAGTTGTAGTATATGCTGCCATCGCCATCCCTGTCCCTAATTGTTTGATACATGTATCTATAATATGCCAAAATGTAAGGGACATGAGCATGTATCCCCAGCCTTGAATTACTACGTTAATGAGCGCTACCTGCTGGCTAGGTACAAGTACAAGGACAAGTCGACGACTCAAGCACATTACTTACGTACACATGCAAAGAGCATGCAGGGGGGACCAGTACGTGGGACCACCTTGTCAGCCACTGCGCGCACGCAGCGATTAGGGAGAAATTCCGTGGCTTAAATGCAGAAACAGACGTGGTAGCTTTGGTGTATCTAACTCTGGGGACCTCTGAATTTAGTCTCCTAGTTGTTGTTGTTGTTGCTCCTGCCTCCTTCCTGGCCGCGGTTTGGATTTATTGCCACGAGTATCTGCCGGCGATACGTAGATACCAACGCCAGCCGCGCCCAGTAGCAGTAGGAGTTTGTCCCGATTTCATCTCTATGTCCTCTTTTTTTTTGTATTATTAGTTTGATGAATGAAAGGCCTTCCTGTGAGCAAACGTATCTTTCAATCATTGGACTCGACCAAAAGGACAAACGGTGTTGTTTTCCTCACTGTCTTTCAATAGCAGTGCATTGCTTTCTGGGCCAAACCAACATAGTAAACCTAAAGGCTATATGTAGTGTGTGTGTGTATATATATACTCCATGAGCACAAAAATACTGAGAAAAGATACAGCCACAATGAAATGCATACAGAGTCTGAAATGAAACTGTAATGTTGAATCTGAAATGGAACTGTAATGTTGCATCAGAGCCCTTCCTTTTGTGACATCTTAACTGGCCTTCACCTTCAAGAGAAACATAAACAAGCATTGCCGAGTGTTTACCGTCTCGATGGGAGAAACTAAAGAGATTGCATGCAGATGCCACACCACCATTATCTGTACAAGATCATGCATGCAATGGTCCATCCCTGCCAGACCAGGAAAAGATCAGATGGTCGGTGACTGGGCTCTGGAGACTGGTATACATACACAATGGTTAAATACGAAAAGGTTGTCCGTACAGGGCGACACCCATCTACCGTATCATTCGCGTGAATTCTACATTCAATACGTAAAAATCATGACAGTACCATGCATGCAGTCAGAACGATGAATCGAGAGCCCCTGCAAGAGCTTCTTACAGTTTCAAAACAACACCAAGCCCAGAGAATCAATTCACCCAGGCCACAGCAAAGGAGAGTCCACAATTGTCTTCTTACATGTCATGTGTCCCTTAAACCCAAACTGAAAGACAAAGGATGTTATTCTATAGTGATTGGTACAGACAAGGTGTTTTAACAGTGATTGTTCTTAGTGTTGTTCCTTCATATCTTTACTTGAAGCTCAAAGCTTGTCTGAATCCACCATCACACTGAAACCTAGGGAATGGATAACCAAAAACCAAGCCGAGATGGAGCTGCTGAGGGCTGTCCACCCAAAGGTACAATGTTATCAACTCTGAAATATTTGCAGTACCGCCTACTCGACTGGCTCAATTGGCTTTGAGGCCAAGATCTTGCAGACGGGCATGGTCTCGTTTTTACTCAGCAACTTGATCGATGGATGGACAGGAATGTCATGCATTAATACCCTATCTCCGACATCAAGATTTGTTAGGTCCACCTCAATTTTTGGAGGGATGTGCTCAGCTGGGCAGAGATACACCAGGCTGGTCCTTATTTTCTGCAAAAAGCCTCCTGCGTTATCAAACCAATTTGATAGTCAGGTCAAGAACTCAAAGCGAGCAATATAATGAGTAGCAGATTACATAATCAAAGAATATGATAGCATGAGCTAGGCAACACACATAAAAAGGTGTTGAGTTGCTGCAGATACTTAACCTGTCAGAGTACCCTGCTTTATAACTAGTTTCATGTGTGTTCTTCAGGTTTGCATAGTTGTACCTAAGAAGTTAAAAAAGATTGCGATGAACTGATCATCGCATACTTTTGCTGCACGTGCATGTATGCTAAACTTCGAGTGAGTACCAAATGAATTATCAAATACTGCAGACAGATGAATGGTCACTGCCACCAAACTGCAAGTTATGTAGTCTCAGCTGGCCAGTAGAAGGTGCCAGAAAGCGTGAAATTTGAACCAAGCAAATTCAAGTAATAACATTAACATCGGTGTATGTAATAACATTCACCACATCAAACTAATGTCTATTTAGCCGGTTTTATAACTTCATAGAAATAATTTCATAATCTTTATTTTATAACTTCTATACATGATTGGATTATACAAACCAACACTCGACCCTATTCACTTTAACCATGGTCAAACTTTAGCCGGTTTGACTGGCACAAACTCCCATAGTTGCATTCTTTTTGGGACAGAGGGAGTAGTAAACATCACATATACCAGTTAATGAGCCAAAC
This sequence comes from Hyparrhenia diplandra, assembly GCA_015847255.1. Lineage (NCBI taxonomy): Eukaryota > Viridiplantae > Streptophyta > Magnoliopsida > Poales > Poaceae > Hyparrhenia > Hyparrhenia diplandra. Next base: position 79,509 of record JADLZK010005913.1, read on the forward strand.
AAGCATTAAACAACACCTTACTAGTAATACAATTTCAAACCCTAGAAGTAGATATACACAGAGTTCAAGTAACTCAGGAAACTGACAAATGCAAAAAGCAAGGAGGCACTGACTAGTAATATTTTGAACAGATGTGCCAACTAGCATGTCCTACACTGCTCTGAGTTTTGACCTACTGTGCATTGCAACTATGAGCTGTATGATTTCTGACATGTTTTTTCTTTCTTTTTTACTGTGGCAGATTTTGGCACTAATCTGAAACACCCTTAAAAAATCAGGACAAGTTTCGGGAACCTTGGGCACTAAATACTATGAGTTTATGACATCATAAAGATGCAGCAACGATGATGACTTTCCAGATAAGATGAAACACTTTGTACTGAAAAGCATGAGTGCACCCTTGAACCCAAGCTTTCTCGAAAAGCCCAGCTTATGTGGGTCTAAAGGAAAATACACACAATGAAGTCGGCATTCAGGGCAGTGAAAATCATGTACAGGAAGTTGTCCCTATCACAATCGACAAGTCTTTCGTATCAGCAGCACATTTGGGACCTATTGATTGCAGTTTATCATTGCAGAAGTACTGAAGTCATGGTTGATATCTTATACCAGACGTTTTGATACAAACAATGAAAAACAACACCAGGCCAGGACCGCAATGATGCAGAAGTAAATAACAGAGAATACACACGCCATGTATAAAACGGAGGAGCATCAGATTCAAAACTATTGTAAGATGCCTAGAACAGTATACTGATATAGAACTAACATAACTCAAATGTGCCTATGAATTATGACAAAGCTATTCGAACGCCATAACAGGAGTAATAATGTTACAGTGAAACTTTCATAGTCTTTTGTCCTTACTGAATAATCAAGGCATGTTTTTTGGGGGGTATAATTACTACTAAGCAAGGTGTTGTTTTTCTTGGTATCCTAAGAGCATCTCCAGGAGACTCTATATAGCTCTTTATCACAAAATTTAGAAAACACACAAACATGTTCCAATAGACTTGCCAAATCATTCTCCATCTATTCTGCTCTCCAAAACCACCCTTCTCGCTCTCCACTTTTGGAGAGGCTACATGGCACTCTAAATGCAATAGATGGCAGTTTTCTCATGAAATTTTTCGCACAAGGAAAATTATGATAGGCTATTGGAGTGCAGATAAAAAAAATTGGCAAGTCTGTTGGAGACATGAGACTATGAGAGATATACAAAGAATATTCGTTGAGTGACTGTCCAAATAGAGATATGGAGATTGAAATTTATTGATGCTCTTGGAGTTGCTCTAAGGTAATTGGTATTTACATGGGTGATGTCTTCACATAAGATAAAGAAATAAAGTAGGTAGATACTGAATGCCTTTTACTCAGTACTTTCCTACACTACACTCAACCAATCTTGGGGTGGGAAAGTTGTTTACACATGAATGGATTCAGATAACAGAAAGGAGCCTGTAATCTGGTAAATAAAATCAAATTGGGTTCTGCCTGCTTACCGCAGAAAATAAAAGTTGGTTGCTTTGTGATATGTCAGCGTCTTACAAAACAGTGCCAACTGATTTCAAGTTATCCCAAAATTAAGGAAAAGCTAGTTTTGGCAGACCCTGCAAATGCGACATTAGTGATATACTTGCTTTAAAGGACCTAAATAGGTTAATTCAAGACTTTGAACAAACTATTTTTTGAGTCAATTCTCATTCTTCTTGCATGATATTCTAGACAATATTACAAGGAAATAAAGATCTGGTAGCAATTCCATTCTTCGCAGTCAGTTATGGCCTTATGGGCTCATAAAAACTCAAGCACCACTGAAAGAAGCCATGTTGTACATTTCTTCAGTTCCCCTTCGAATGCCCATGCTACCAGGCTCAAGATTCATATACCCCATTGGTGAACTGCAAGATGACTAGTTGCGTCTAAAGTAAGTAAAGGTAAGATGATGTATTATTTTCATACACACATATGTTCTGACTAAATTGTAAATACATATTTGGCACCCTGAATCAACGCCAACATGGAAATAATCTTAAGCTTAGCATTTCATGTAACTGAAGAGCCTGATACTACGATTTCCAACAAAACCAGAAAGGTAGAGAAACACTACAACAAACTCTGCCACCAGCTCTACATGACTAGATAGGGAATCCTAGATCACTAAACGTTGAATGTCCTAGATGCTATCTACTATGAAAAGGCCCTTTTAAGAAACACGCTTTTTTCACATGTGATATCTGAGAAACAAAACAGATGATAGGTCACATCGAAATTGTCACTCTTTGCTGCCTGTTAAGCTAGGTAGAATGAGAAATCCAGAAATTTTATCAGTGTAATACAGCAGTGAGAAAACGAGTGCCAGGCCACCAGTTATGCAATTGCACCAACTACATGACTTACTATTTTCAAGTATCCATAGTATTTGGGCAACTGGATATATACTTGTGGAAGAAAACGATTTGCATGTGTCTTCATAATTGGATTATTGAAAAATGGACTCACCAGCGTGCGAATGCCAAATAAAACTTCTATAACGAAGTTTGTTCTCTTCACAGCGCATCAACAACAACAAAAGATGAAACAGAATTTCAACAAGTACCAGTTGAATCAAGATCTTGGGACTATAGCTGATATTTCTCACATAGGACACAACCATGCAACTTAAGCGATGCAAGATGACTTCAAAGTATGTGTGTCACTATTGAAACAACATGTTTCCAGATTTCCCTTGCCATGTCACTAGTATGCTGAGCATAGCAAAGAAATATACTGAAAAAAAGAGGAGAAGAAAAAATGTGATACCTTTCTTCAACCCAGGGCAAGCATCCTCCCCTTGAACTCTACAGGCAAATCCACCTTCAGCATTGTTCCTTCATCTGCCTTCACCATAACCAAGTTCAATATATTCCCAGAAGCTTCATCTCTATGCAGCTGCACACAAAGAGCACATACATCAATTGTAGTGTGTGGCATGAGCATGACAAATGATTCAGACATCCTACAAGGACAACATAGACGATTCCTGCAAAGAGGTACAGCTAAAAGCAGATTTTCAACGGTGCTTCCCTACCATGTAGGGATCATCCTTAGGGTCTGTTGGGTTGGAGGGACTAGGGACTAGAGACCAATAGGAACTAAAAATTAGTCCCTAGCCCCTCCCAAGAGTCTATTAGACTAGGGACTAAATGTGACTAAAAATTAGTCCCTAGTCCTCTTGTTTGGCAATTTAATGACTAAATGGGACTAAAAATTAGTCCCTAGTCCCAATGGAACCAAACAGGCCCTTAGCCAGAAATATTTTCACTAAGGAGCATTTCAACAACCACAAGGTGAGCAGACGAGCAGCTCCCAGCCGACATGACCCAAAGAAGCTACTCCTATTTCTATGTGCAATGCAGGCAATAGGTGCAGTATGTGGTGGGAAGACGAGGAAATTTAGGTTACCTTAATGGGGAGGACGGTACCGGCGTGGACGATGGCGTTGGATCGCTCGCCCGCGCGGACCTGGAGGCGGACGGGGGTGGAGAGGAAGTAGGGCGACTGCTTGAGCATCTCCGCGAGCTGCTTCCTGTCGGCAGTGAGGAGCTGGCGGTGGGCGATTCCGTTCCCGGGCGCGGCGCCCGCAAGCGTGAGCAGGACCGCCGGAACGCGGCCGTGGCGGCGCTCGCGCGCCGCGGCGCGGGGGCCGGCCGTCTCCCGCGGCACAGCCTGGATCGTGTGGTGGTATGACGCAGAGGCCGTCCGCCGCCACGGAGCCAGAGCCGACGCGCGGAGCGCCGCCTGCCCGGCGGCGGCGGCGGCCTTGCCGCGGAGAAGCTGCGCCATTCTCACTTGCTCAGGTTTTGGGTTTACGTCGTGGTGGGCTTTGGCTGGCAATTGATGGTTTAGGATTTTTTAACTGCAGGCTTTGCATTACCTATTGGGCCGAGGATTCCATTTTACGAGGTGGGCCGCTCGTGCCTTTTCGTTTTCTTTCATTCCATTCATAACGTCGTGGTGGACTGGTGCCTCGTGGGGTGAGCTGATCCATTCTCCTTTTTTGTGTGAAGTAGAAAACCAAATTGAGACCAAAAAGAAAAAAAAAAGCGGTGTGGGGTATTTTAAATGAGTTTTTCTTTACGTTCCATCATGAAATTATATATCGAGTACATTTATCATACTCATCACAAACAAACGAGATTGCGGAAAGAAAAACACACTAGCCCTTCGTCAACGCCAGATCGAACATCGGCGAGATAGGGAGAGCAGGAGAGACCTTATTTCCGTGCATCAATGTCGCGACCACCTCGTAGATGATGCAAAAAAAAAAACCTATAATAACAAGGATCAACAAAACCTAAAACCTACAAAGGGACTGGAACCCTCTGGGCCCCGTAAGGTTGCTTTTAATGTGGGGGCGGGGGCGGGGGGCGCATTATTTTGGGGAAGGTTGGCGATGGCTACATTGTTTTTGTGAGCATGGATGATGGACATAGGAACACGGCAGACATTGGTGGACTTTTGATGGTAGCAAATTTGGTTAATTTATTAGATACAGAGTGTTATTACAAATATATCTTTTATTAGTGTTAGATGTGGGTAATTTACATGCAAAAATTAGGGGGTTATTTGGAATCTCTTTTATAATGGCAAACATGGTAATTTAGATACAAATTTATAGGCTTATTTTGAACTGTTTTTCATAATGACATAGGTGAATAATTTAGATACAAAATTAGGGATTACTTTATGTTTATACACTCCGCCATGGAACTAAACATGCCTGGGATTGTGGAAGAGGAGACACGATAGTTCTGGCTTCATCTCTTCATTTTCACTCTTGTTGCAAGTTTGTTTCAATGTAATCGCTCTTGTAAAATCCAGTAGAAGTAGGGGTGGTGATCCCGGTAATCGTCGTGTTACCGGATCGACCATGGTTTGTAACACTCTTTCTGCTTAATGAAAAACGCGCCTAGGCGTGCTCTAAAAAAAATAATGGCAAAAGTGACTTTTTTGTAAGACATAAATACATAATAGATCATATGTCTATTTTTAGTCTACATGCAAAAGTGACTTTTTCTTGATAGAATACCAAATTAAAGTCTATATGTTTCTAATTGTTTAAGAGAATTTCTAAGTATCATTTATTTCTAGCATATTTGGTGAGAAGATAGCCATTGTTATCAATGAACGGTTGGTTACGTTTAGCTTTCTGAACTGGATGCCACACGCCCACACCACAATGCAATGCACGAGGTTAGGTGCGCAGGAGGAAAAGGTTGAAAGAAATTTGCTTTGGATGAGCGTGCATGCGAAGGTGCATGCTAGCAAAGTAGTTGATTCATGTGGTTTTGCACATACTTGCATGCAAATAGTTAGATCATTCATGCTTGTCCATAAATAGTTAGATTATTCATGCTTGTCGATGCACCACCTAGTCCTGTTATAAGTTGTTGGTACGTGGCTCGATGTGTTGTTACCTTTCTCCCCAATTATGAGTGCTTAAGATATTTGAGGAAAACAAAATATGGTGTTTTGTAGAGAGTGTTGATAGCTCTCAGAGTTTCAGTTTTGATTTGGAGTCCGCTCTTAGAAGGTCCATATATGATCCGGCAAAGTTCAGCACGACACTTTGTGGTATCTTCCTCGTTCGTGTCTCCATTCATACCTGCGTCCATTTTTGTTATATAAACCCAACAACATAAAGGTCATTTCCGTGTATTGCTACCTCCGTTCTGGCAACCTCTACCTCTACCACTAGAGTCAAAATAATCCACTAATCAAGGTGCACCATACCATTGTTGTAGGAGATACGACCGATCACATAACTCCCCACCACCATATATTTACTTCATAAACCATAGGATGCCGGAGTGTGTTAACAAACATCCCGTAGGATTCGCTGAGGTTAACTTGTAATGCTGTAGATCCCGCATTCCATTTGAGAAATATAAATAAATTTTAAACACATTGTCTCGATCATGACTCTATTTATTTTATGTGTGGTGCTTACTTTGTGTTGGCTAGTGTGATTGCATTTACCCAAAGGAGCAATAAAAGAACCAATCGTGCACCATCACTACTCATAAAACAATAACAGAGGCAGACAAAACAGGTTAATCAAGGTGGATAGGCCAACCGCCTCGAACCAAAGGTCAAGGTTAATCGTAGCCTTAAGCACGGCGGTTAACCAACTGCCTCGTTTAATTGGTTAAGCGAGGCGTGGTGCCATAAGGCAACCACCTCAGCTAATATCCATTAACGGAGGCGGTCTCTAAGTTGCCCACCTCGGTTAATGGATTAAAAAAAACTAGTGATCTCAGCGAGCCCATCCATGAGGCCCACCGAGCCCATTGACACACCGTGGTTGCCGCTCGCCACTAAGAAGCGCCTTTGGGGGTGCTCCCTTGCCCATTGACGCACCACGACCGCCGGTCACACCGGATCTAACTGGGCCAAGAATAGCCGTCGTTGCCCGGTACCACATGCCGGATCTAGGCTTCCCCGCCGACTTCGTCGCCCGGAGGGTGCCTCCCCACCCGATCCGCCACTAGAGGACTCCACCCTGCCGGATCTGCACCGTCGCGGGGCATGGAGCTGGCCATGTTCTCAAGTATAAGTTTTCATGAGAAAGATCACTCGTAGGTTTAACTTTGTTTATCCACCCACATGCACTTCTTGATCTAAGGGTATTAAATCTTTCTCCTTGGATCTGAGCTTTGATAGAGCAACATAAGTAGAGTAAGTATGCCTTCATATCTTTCCCTACCCAAAGATCCATATATATGCTTTTTAGAAGTAGTAAAGAAAGAAGACAACACTTTTAGATATGCCTTGGTGAGGAACTAACCACAAGTTGAGTCATTCGAGAGAATCATTTGAGGAGCTAAGTTATGTTTATATTTTCAAAATCAAAAGAAACCCCAAGTTTTTGAATTGATTGAAGCAAGAGGATTTGAATCCATATTGTTCCAGTATTCAACGATCCAAGATAATGTGGTAGACACATCAAAGTTCACAACTTCTGAGATGAAGCTTGAAATAACTTGTATGCAAGTTGCATATTAAGGAGATGGCTCATCTTAGTCCTTACGCAACTTTACTCGAGGATGAGCAAAGGGCTAAGTGTGGGGGAGCTTGTTGATGGTCCATAAATCATATTTTATAACACCAAAAAAGAATATAGAATTTACCAAAAACAACTTGAGATAGGGGTTTGAACTAACCATTTCCATAGTCTTGGTGAATTCACTTGTTTTTTTGCAGGGGGCAAGCATGGAAACACATACAAAGGGTTAAGAAAGTATACATAAAGCATCATTCTACTCTACAGGTCCAAAGAATGAGTGGCTATTCACCAAGAGCATTTGGATCCCAAACATGGATGTAAATGACCAAACATAAGCCCAAAAGGTGGAGGACCAAATCCAGTTCAAAACCATGTCGGGCTGCACGAGCAGGGTGGAGTAAAAAGGCTATAACTTCCTCATTCAGGCCTGTTTGTAGAGATCTAGACCTTTTCCGAAAAGCTTACTCAGAGGCTCACGCTCCCACCAAAACACATCCCATTTGGCCACAGATTTGGTGTGGTTGCACCCATGCAGCTGCCAACCGGACCCATCCTTTGCAGGTCGTTCCATCAATGTGTAGGAAGGTCGGTTGCCGTAGTGGCTAGGTGTGTTGTACCTCCAAACTGACGTATTGTGTTTTTTTGAATCTCAAAACCGACAAAATCTCTAAAACTCAGAAGTTAGAGTCTCCAAAAAGATAGTCCTCTAAAAAATTATACCATCGCAACAGACTCTTCGTATAAACTAATAAGCAAACTATTCTCCATTTTAAAACTGTCCACACGTGAAGAGATCCGATTTTTGTCACGACGAGGACACATGATTTTTGCTGCTGAGGTTGCTCTCGAACGCCGGGGGGCGGTGAACTGTTAACACACGAGGCACAGCCGCAGCGCCATGGGGCTAGACTGCTGCTACGTCGTCAGGATCACGTGCAGCTCGTTCGGATCCGCGGGTCGTGCCCGATCGAAGAAGACGACCGGCCGGGCCTGGCACCACTTGGGACTCGGCCATGCCACACCGGTAACGAAATGATTTTGCGAAGACTTGCAAAATCTTTTCCGTGGCGTTTTTTTTCACTGTCGCGGAAAATACCCCGCCACGTCCAAATTTTTTACGTGGCGGGCGTTTTTCCCGCCACGGAAAATTTATTTTTGCGTGGCGGGCACCTTAACGCGCCCGCCACACAAAATACACTCATTTTACGTGGCGGTCACATTAGAAAGGCCCGTCACCTAAAAAAACCGAGGCCCACGACTAAGCCCGGCCCGGACTTCTTATCGGGCCATGTATATATATGGCTTCTAGGATTTCCTGCGCCCCCATCTCATTCTCCCCCACATCTCATTCTCCAAGCGGCCGCTCCTCCCAAGCGCTCACTTCTCCACCGCACAAGCCCCCTCCTTCTCAACCTCACTCTCCACCGCACAAGCCCCCTCCTCCTTCTCAACCGCGCCTCCATCTCTCCCACGCCAGTGCACGCATGCATCCATGCGGGTCCTCAACGGGCGCATGGAGGCTTCGCGCTTCGTCGGTGGATCTCCCCATCCGCGGTGGAGGGCGCGGTGCCAGGGAGTGTGGAGAGCGCGAGTGCGGGGCGGGATCCGAGGCGGCGGTTGATCAAGGGGCGGCGCGCGGATCCCACGGCGTACTGGATCTTCCAACGGCGGCGGCGGCGCCACTCTCCCGGCGTCGTCCACGAGCTCTGGAAGGTTGTCGTCGCGGGCGGATCCGGGCGGCAATGGCTGGATCTGGGGCGGGCGGCGGATCCGGACATCGCGGCGCGGGCTCGGCGTCCCGGGATCCGGCGGCGGGGTGCGGGCGGCGATAAGCGGGCTCAGGCGTCGGGTCCGGCCCGGGGTCGGCGTGGTGCTGCCCCTGGAGATGGCTCGGGCCCATGGATGGGCTTGGCGGGCTGTCTAGGGTTTCGGGTTTTTTTTTTTTTTGAAATATTGTCCGTGGCGGCACCCTAACGCGCCCCGCCACGGATAATCGATTCACCGTGACGGTCCTTTGTTGCCCGCCACGCAAGTTCTCGTTATTTATCGTGACCTTTGGTTGGCGGGCAAAGTCGCCACCTAAAATGGTTTTTGCCCGTCGCGCAAAACTAATTAGGTACTAGTGCCAGTCTTGCAAGTTGCAAGCCAGCAGCACTCGAAGATGTTGTAGCAGCGCGCCATGCCTTCTTGTACATATGGATCTCATCTTTGCAGCTGTAGCAGTCAACACCGGCATCCATGGCAGCTGTAGCACTCGAGGCCACTGGACCTTATCCTACATGTGGAACTCGTTGTACCTGTCGATGCACGCGCGGCCACCACCTCCTCGTGTCGGCGGCTTCAATAATGCCAGCGCCTTTGCACGGCAAGTCCTGGCGCATTGCCGTGAGAAGGTACGAGTACGACGTCATTTCGTCGCCGTCGTCGCCGACGTCGACACCGCTCACAAGCAGGAGGTGGGACCGCGGCAGCACGCGGGAAAGGCCGAAAGCACGCAGGAGAGGCTGCTGCCGTGGGGTACCTACGTACATGCCGATTGCCGAGCGAAAGAGAAAGAGGAGGAAGAGCAACACGGAGTCCGCTGAGGCTTATTGTTTTTTTTTACAAAATTCTCCAAATTAGAATACGTAACAAAGAATGGAGTCTCTCGGAGTTGCTCGTGGTGGACTCATGGGTGGAAAATCTTTGACTTTTTGCAAAAGTGAAAAAAAAAACATCTTTAACGGTTTCTAATTTCATCTCCCAATCTTTTAGGAGTTGGGAAAAAAGTGTGCACGGTACTCGCGTAGATACACACCCGTGAAGGGCTTCCTCCTCCTGCTCCTGCTCCCACACGCCATCGGCCATGCGCGATGCTGCTCCAGATTTCCGAGGCAACCCTCGGCTCTAGACTCCGCAGGCAATTCTCCTGCCAAGTATGGTGTATACGGAACGCACGCTTGTATACTAGAACTACGTGAGCCATAAAGGTACAAGTTACCCAAGTCCTCGAGTTTGGAGGTCTTAATGGTAGGCCAATCCTCTGTCCAATCGACTAGTATGCAAGAAGACGATCTCTTTGTACGGATGGAATCCAAGGATCTCTAGATTTTCAATTTTCATAGCAGTCCTGGTATGCACTACGATCTCCAACGGTGTGAGCGTCGTCTTCGTCATCGAATTCCACTCATCAAATGTATATTCTTCAACCGGTTTCTTGTTCTCATTGGTAGGGTCATGTAAAACCCATGGCCCACGTGCTTGTCTCCCACAGTTTAAACTTGCTTGCAAAAGAAGCCCTGGACCACTATCATGCCTCAATGTCCACTCCGTCTCACTGTTGGACGACTCCTCGAGGATCCAGACTTGAAGCTTGTTATCCTTGCCTAGGAATGCAGAGTAGACTCCTTTTTCATGCCGTCCTAGATCAAGATAGATCTGTCGACCGGTGCCGTGTATTCCCCTTGGCGGTTTGATTACACGTGCGTGTTATTTGACATCTCAACATGGTGGAGGACCCGGGGATAGGACCGCCGAGGGGATCGATCGCGGGTTGATGGCCAGCGGGCCCATTTCCTCCTCGCTTCTATGTCACTCTCCACTAATGCCACCGCGGCCCCAGCGGCGGGGAACGTCGTCGGGTTTAGCTCCGGCTGGTACGACCCGGCAATTCTCCCGCCAAGTATGGTGTATCGGAACGCATGCTTCTATACTAGGGCTGCCTGAGCCATAAGGGTACAAGTCACCCAAGTCCTCGAGTTTGGAGGTCTTCAAATGGTAGGCCAATCCTCTTTCCAATCGTCTATGCAAGAAGGCGATCTCTTTGTACGGATGGAATCAAGGATCTCTAGATATCCACAGCAGTCTGGTTTGCACCGCGACATTGTGAGCATCGTCGTCGTCATCATCGTAATTCCACTCATCAAATGTATGTTCTTCAACCGGTTTCTTGTTGTCATCGGTAGGGTCATGTAAAACCCATGGCCCACGCGGCTTGACTCCCACAATTTAGACTTGCTTGCAAAGAGGCACTAGACCACTGTCGTGCCTCGGTGTCCACTCGTCTCACCGTTTCGACGACTCCTCAAGGATCCAGACACGAAGCTTTGTGTCCTTGTCTAGGAATGCGAGTAGACTCCTTTTTCGGACCTTCCTAGATGAAGATAGATCGGCGACCAGTATCAGGTATTCCCCTTGGCGGTTTGATTACACGGTACGTGTTATTTGACATCGATATTCTGGGAAGAAAACAACACACACCAATATCAGAGATGAATAACAAATTGACATTTTTAGATGATAAATAAAGAATAATAAATACCATAAGTACGTGGAGCTGGCTGCTGGCATATGACTATTACTGCATGAAGGTATGATAGTGTAGTGGTACGTATATGTAGTAGCACCTCATAACAAAGTCGATTTCGCAGTGGGCGTATAAGCGCGCCCTTCAATACACGCTCGGCGGCGTAGCTCCGACGGGTAAATATCCGGGCCGCATGTCGCCAAGATTCCTGCGACCTCGCCGTCGGCGGGCGAAGGACCTCTTCTCCCATCTCCCGTCGCCCGACGAAGACATCAGAGCGTATGGCGATGGCGGCCACTCGGATCCCAGCAAGGATCTCCCCACGCCCGTGACCTTGCGAGGGTAGTTCCTGTAGATGCGCCTGAGCTCCTTGGTGAACTCGTCGTCGGGCACGTCTCTTTGAGGAACACGGGGGACCGACACCACCTCGTACTGCGCCCGGCGACAACGTGGCGGCGGCGGGGTCGAAGACGAGGTACCTTTCTGGGACAAAATACTCCATCCCCCGCCGGGAGAGGCGGACAGCGGCGCGCGCCGCCTGTCGCGGGGTTGACCACGGCGTCGTCGAGGAGGACGAGGCCATTGCAGTGGTCTTGGAAGTGCCAGCTGTGGGTCCTGTAAGGCAGGCGGTAGTCCGTCGACGGGCGGCGCGAGAAGAGCCCCAACTGTGGCATCCCCAACTCGCTGCCGTATTGGACCAAGAGGCCGGCCAGCGAGCGCGGCTGGAGGAGGTCCGCGCGCAGCAGGCCGCGGCCGTCGATGACCGCGCGCCACGCCGTGCAGACGCAGCGGGACGTGGCCAAGCCGCGTGGCGCGAGCCGGCGCAATACGTCTGTCAGCACGTCGTCGGGGATGGGGAGGTCATCCTGCTGCGGTTCCATCGTCTGCGGAATTGCTTCGGTTTCGATCGGCGCGCGTTGGATTACTGAGGCGCCTGCCGTGCGAGATATATATTGGGGAAGTTGGCTGTTGGTATCCGTGGTCAAGTCTTGTCCGAGCTGATTCACGTCCACGGTCCACCACAAAGTCTCAACCCGGCCCTTACCTGGTCTCTATCTCTATAAATGAAATGAGCTATGCCAGCCCACTTAATTCTTAGATATACAAACCAACCAAAATCACATTCCCATCATATTGTGTTTGCTCTTGTACGTAGCTTCATATTAATGCTATCACACACATACTCAATCGAGTTTCTATTCTTCACAATTGCATTTAGCCAAACACTCTTCTCTCCTAAAATATCGTTCACTCAACCTGCATCCTCTAATCCATGTATACCACGACTCGGCGATCCTATTTGATAACCAAACACATCCCCTACTATTGCCTAGCTAGTCCCAAGAGATGGTTTTATCATTCTAGGTTACCCTTCACCTATTTCAAATTATATGTCGTTCTATTTTTTTTTTCACTTTTCTTATCTATCGGTTAAAAGAAATTTGACAAAGAAATCTTGCGACATTGTGAGCCTCACGCACACGCTAGGCGACCACTGCGGGTACGTACGGTCCTGCTGTATCGTAATATCTGCAGGAATGCTCTTACCGTACTACATGCAATACGAATTGTTTTTGTTTTTCTATATAAAAAATTGTTTATTGTCTCTTGTTTGTTGTGATAAAATTGTTCAAATCTGTATCTTGTCCTTTTTCTGCTAGACACCACCCTCTTTTGTCCTTGTTTTCTATAGAAAAAAATTGTTAATTTCTCTCAACCTGCTATGGTAAAAATTGTGCTATCTAACACTTTGCGCGATATGATGACCAAATCTCACCTTTGGATGATGATCCAAGAGTTTATCACGTTGCAATAAATGTTGGTTATTTTTCTTGTGAAAGAGATATAGCCAGCCTTTTTTTTTTTCTTAGAGACATAAATTTTACTAAGTACCTTTATATTGATACACATTATGTTTAGATATATACTTCCTCTATTCTAAATTATAATTCATTTGACTTTTTCAATCCAAGTTTGACCACTCGTCTTATTCAAATATTTGTGCAAAATATTATTTCTTTTGTTGTAGCATGCTTTATTAACAAAAGGTCCTTAAGAATGACTTAAAATTGACTATATTTGTATATTTTTTTTTAATAAGACCAGGTGGTCAAACTTGGGATTGGAAAAACTCAAACGAATTATAATTTAGAACGGAGGGAGTAGCTTAGAAAATCAGTACAACTTGCAATTTACTCTTTCTGTTTCAAATTACAAGGCATTTTGGTTTTTTAGGATATATTATTTTTTGATATGTATTTAGACGCAATGTATATTTAAATGCATAAAAAACTATGTATCTAGTAGAAAAGGTAGAATGTCTTGTAATATAGAAGGGGGAATAGAAGACTAGGAGAAATACAATTGTTGACAAATATAATTGTCGTTGCTTACTCGGAATGCTATTGGTGACAATTTTGACACACGTATGCTGATTTTGAAGAGGATGGTTTACGCCTTCCACTTGAGCCGTCTCTCAAGGAAACAAAGCGTACTCTGGTAAAAGAAAAGTGACATCTCTTGGCGCTTCTACAGGGCCCCGCCGCGCTCTCCACTTTCTCGCGCGCGCGCCGCCGCCGGCGGAACCAGCCGCCGGCTCCGTCTCTCCGCCACCGCCCCGCCCCGCCCTTCCCGTCGTGTAATCTCAGACCTAACCTAACCAGACGGCGCAGCCGAGCCCCTGTTCTGGTGACTGGTGAAAACTGAAAACCTTGTCGGAAACCGCAGCAATGTCGGCACCGGCGGGGACGCCACCGGAAGGCGGAGGGGATCGGCCGTGGCAGTCTTACCATACCGCATACACCAACGCCAAAGCTGGTACGGGCGCACTTTCTCTGCTCGCTCAATATCGGGTTTTTTTCGGGGGTTTGACATGGCGACGGCATACCACGAAACCTATAAGTAAATTTTCGACAGGAGTGTTTTACTAGTTGGGCCGCATAACATTGGAACAAATCTGGAGCTGATCTTTCATTTCCCCATCAGATGAGTTAAGAAGATACATGTATCATTTGCATATCACACTTTGTTAGTTCTGTTCGTTTTCTTCATTTAACATCCTTGTCCCCTTTGCACAATAAGGGCTATCGGACTTTAGTGGTATAGACTGGTACTTTTTGTTAGCCATGGCCACTGTAAGTGTATAATGTCATCTATGGTAGGAAATTTATTTGAGATTTTTGTAATTGTTCTCCCTCCTGTGGTGTTGGTGTTCTGCTAGGAATGGAGGGTGTTGACAAAGAGAAGGTGCAGAAGGTAATCTATGAAATGAGCAAGGGCTCAAAATATTTCGAAAATGAGCAGAGGAAGGAGGCAGTTACCAAACAAAAGATTGAACATCTCCGTGCACAATGTGCAGCATTGACTGATAATGACATATCGCATTTTCAGAAGGTATGGATTAACACATTTCCATGCTTGCCTTTTTCTATCATTTTTTTTGTCATATAATTTGTAAGCCATGCTTCAGTTTCCTACACCTTGGTTGATGGTCATAAAACAATACAAAGATACAACAGAATATGTGATTCCTTCAGGGTAATGTGATCAAAAGTTTTCTTGTGCATTTGATATAGTGCCCTTTGTTTCACAGCATCAAACAGAATCTGTAGTAAGCCAATGTAATGATTAATGCATGTGTGCTCCATATTTTACTAATGCCATTTTTTTTTTTTTTCATCTCTATGGATTTATACCTACATAACAGCATAATTTTCAGGTTGCTGAGAAGAAAATGTTAGAGTTGGAAGCTTCACGAGATCTTTCAAAGATATGGCTTCACGCTGACATGGATGCCTTTTATGCTGCTGTTGAGACATTGGAGAATCCATCCCTCAAGGGAAAACCCTTGGCGGTTGGTAGCATGTCTATGATAGCTACTGCCAGTTATGAGGTGAGCATACTACCTTATTATTATGAAATATACAAAAAAAACTTTTAATTTAATCACTACAAGAGGAAAAAAAAAAAATTATGTGTTTAGTTGGTGTATTTGAAAATGTTGATTGAAATTTCAACATTGCATTTCAGTGTTATAGACTGGAAACTTGATGGGCCAAAGTGGTGTTAGTTTTGTTTTTGTTGTTTGTAAATGTCGGGACAGTAGTCCCCATGTTATAAGCGTGGAAACTTGATCGGCCAAAGTGGTGTTAATTTTTTTTTTTTTTGTCATTGGTAAATGTAGAAACAACAATCCCCTTTATCTAATGCATTGTGTAATTGATTCACTGATTCAGGCACGCAAGTTTGGAGTGCGTGCAGCGATGCCTGGTTTTATTGGATGCAAACTATGTCCTGGCTTGGTTTTTGTCCGCCCAAACTTTGAGAGATATACTCACTATAGTGGGCTGACAAGAAAAGGTTTGTGAGATAATACTAATAATCTAATCACTACGGAAGGAATTGAAACATATAATGTTATGATCTGCTTAGAAAAACTGATTATTGAAGCATTGGTGCCCTTAGTTTTCCAGAGGTATGATCCCAACTTCATTGCAACAAGTCTAGATGAAGCATACCTCAACATAACAAATGTTTGCATTGAGAGAGGCATTACAGGCGAGGAGGTAATCATGAACCTTTCTAACTGTCACAACTTCATGATGCTTTTACTTACCAGGAACATGTAACTTGATTTGCTTATCAAGTTAATCTCATCCCAACATTCTCGGACTACATGACAAATTTTACTGATCACATCACTCTGGTTTTCTTAGGTTGCTACTGAACTTAGGTCTGCCATTCACCAGGAAACTGGTCTAACATGTAGTGCTGGGGTTGCTCCAAACCGTATGATTGCGAAGGTCAGAGCTTGAAGTAATTGTTTTTACTTCTCTTATTTGAATTTTAACTCGAAAGTGGCAAATGCCCTGTTCTTGTTATTTTTATTCTCTGTGTGCCTTCTCCATCAGTCTTTCATTGAATGCCTTGTTCGGTTAACATATAATTAGGTAATAACTAATAAGCTAATTGGGTCGTACTGGACTACTGGCAAAGCATTTGCTTTGCAGAACCAATATTTGTTGCCATTGAAGCAGTTGTTTAGCAAGCATGGCTGGGGATCTTTTTGGTTAACTCATCCTGTCTACTCTTCTTTTTAATAGTCTTATTATGTTCTTATTCATGTTGGTGTAGCTTATCCTACAGAAAATTACAAAGGTTCCTTTCCTTTTTTTTTTTTTTTCTTTTTTCTTTTCTAGGTTTGCTCTGATATTAACAAGCCCAATGGGCAGTTTATTTTGCCAAATGACCGGGAAGCTGTATTGACATTTGTATCTACATTGCCTATAAGAAAGGTACTTCCATTTTTTGCTTTATTATATAACAATTAAAAAGTTATTCCTTTTGTTTTACTGTCCCCTTTTTAACCTTGTTTTCCACTTTGTATTTGGACATTTATTTGGTTATACTGTAAGATGTATTTTAATCATTGTCACACTTTTCTCGCACAGATCTGAGGTACAAATCTTGATAATAGTTTCTCTATGCATTTATGAACTCATGTTTTATTTCTTTGCTTATGATGTAATGTTGTTCACTTCTTGAGCTGGCCTTTCTTTGGATATTTGTGAAAAGGAAAAAAAATGATTTGTTATTTCAAGATCTTTGTATGCAGATAGGTGGCATAGGTAAGGTAACAGAACAGATGTTACGTGAGGTTCTTGGAATCAGTACATGTCAGGAGATGCTGCAAAAGGCTGCGTTTTTATGTGCTCTTTTTTCGGAAGGCTCAGCTGGTCCGTATGTTAACTATACATGTTTGCTGTTCTTTTGAAGCTTTTAACAAGCTACTTTATCCAAGCAAGATCTCAGAATTCAAGTTGAAATCCTATGTTTTCAGATTTCTTCCTTTTCGGTTGGTCTTGGGTTAGGAGGTACAGAAACCCCAGAGCAAAGGCAAAGGAAAAGTTTCAGTTCTTGGCGAACTTTTCGCAGCAACAAATGATTCTTCTTTGCTTTTCGAAAAATTAGGTAAATATCTTAACTTATTTGTGTAACTGAGGCCTGGTGATTACACATCTCAATTACTAGCATCTTGCCATCAATTCAGATCTCTTGTGCTTACACAACTTAGTTTCACTGCAGAAGGCTGCTTGCTCTATTAGCAATTTCTTCTTTTTCTTACAACACACACACACACACCCCACTTGAAAAAACAATTACTTTCCTGCATATTCAAATGTCAGTAAACATTTTGTACATTCTTTTGAACCATGCAACCTATCAGAGTACATTTAAAAGCACAATTTGTAAATTTGTAATACATTATGGATGTTCTTTGTAGAACCTTCAGAGGTCAGTTTGAATGTTTTAGAACTATCAAAGCCCAGTCTCCTTGCTGCTATATCATATAAATTTATGGAAGTAATAATAAGTTTTACTCCCTCCATTCCAAATGGACGAAGTACATAGCTTTTTGCTAGGTATTCGTTATGTCTAGATGCAAAGTAAAAAGCATTGTATCTAGGAAAGCCAAAACGACTTATAATTTGGAATTTACCAGAATTTTCCTGTTATGATTGTATTTGTAGCCTACATTTTGTTGTGAGTTCTGTCATGACATATACCAGTACTTTTTTCATGTGCTCAGGAATGATTTTGTGGGAATAAATCCTGTAAAACAGTAAAGATGTTATCAGGATTTCATGTGATATTACACCTTGTGATAGGATGCACATGTTTCGATGCATGACTCACCGCATTCTTATCTATTTTCAGATAGCCTTGCAGAGAATTTAACTGATGATTTGCATAAGGAGGGTTTGAAGGGAAAGACACTAACACTCAAACTGAAGACTGCAGATTTTGAGGTTTGGTTCTCCCATTCTGATGGCTGTTGGCTGATTTTCTGTAACGAGAACCAATAGAAATGTTTTTCTATGTTTCACGGATTACTAGATTGGTCAATGATCTGAATCAGGTTAGGGCGAGGGCAGTAACTACACGCAACTATATCAACTCCAAGGAAGATATCCTGGTCTATGCTACCAAGTTGCTTAAGGCTGAAATGCCTCTTTCTTTGAGACTGATGGGTTAGTGTGTGCACATCTCAATTATTTTTAGTTGCATCAAACTTTATGACTACTAGTTGTGTGTGTGTGAAATTCCTACAGGATTGGCTTTTAGCTTCTAACTTCTTAGTTCATATGACAAATTTTTGTTTGTCCTCAAGTTCGTTTAGCTGCCTTGACAGCTAAAAGTCATGTGGTTCTGTCATAGTGCATGTTTCATTTACCTTATCAATTGGACTGCAATGGCTGTCATTTTTGTGTGGTCATATTTTGATGTCATGTATTCTGTTTGGGCAATACTGCGCTATTTGCATTTTTTTTTTGTTTGCTCTTTGCTGCTCGAGGAAGTCAGACCTGACAGTTACCCTTATACAAATTAATAGGGTTGCGGATGTCTCAGCTACATGATGAGAAGCATGATCCATCTACTTCAACACAAAAGACACTTGATATATTTTTTTCGTTCATCAAACAGTAACTCAGATGACAATGGAATAAATGTTCAAAGAATCACCAATACCTCAGGGCAGGATAATGATTCTATTAGTCTCACAACCAAGGAAGAGTACTTGGTACCTGATGCTGGCACAAGTGTTTCCACAGATCAGAATTTCTTCCTACATGATGAGAGCTGTTTTATTCCCGAACAAAGGAGTTTAGGCAATTATAGTAATGAGGCTGTCCTAAGCAACCCGTTAGGTGGAACAAAGTTAGATGATGTGTCTTCCAGTGCAAAGGTTTGCTTGAATTAAAATTTCCATTATTTCACAGCTTACAAAAAAGGGCGGACTTTCTGTCCATGCCTAATGTCTTCATACGCAAATTCATTAGTGAACCTTACTTTTCATAAGGTTGCAACCACTGAGAAGCTGAGTGAACCTGATAACTTGATCAGTCCGAAGGATGTGGCTTCATCAAGCATACCTGATCAACAATCATGGATTGATGGCTACATTTGTTCCATTTGTGGATTTGAACTACCTCCAGGTTTTGAGGAGGAAAGGCTAGAACATTCTGATTTTCACTTGGCTGAAACACTCCAGCAGGAAGAAGCAGTGGGCGGTACAAGACACATCTCAAACGAGAGGTATCTATGCCTTGGCATTCACTCAGATATGTTGTTTTCTGCTGCTGTAAGGAACTGGGCCATTGAATTGTTTTTTTTTACTGGTGTAAGCTACTCTACCGTTTGGTAGGACTTAGCCTAATCCGTCTGGTGCCATTGCCATAGTAGTATAGGCTTTATTTTATTCTCCTGATATTACTCTGAGACGATATGATTCAGCAGGCTGGCAGAAAGAGCATGCTCTACTACACCCACACCGAAGAAGAAACTGAAGTCTTCTAAACAAGAAAAACATATTCCTATTGACGCTTTCTTCACAAAGTGTAATAAGAACTTGTAAGATAGGACTTGCTGGCAACTTTGTAATTATGGGTATGCTACCCACTTAGCCAAGTGTTGTACGTGTAACTTTATTCTTGATGAGGGTAATATGTAAATTTTATTCTTCATGAGAGTAATATGTAAATTTTATTCTTCATGAGAGTAATATGTAAATAATAATATCACCTCAACTCTCCGGCAGGGTAGCTCCATGTAAAGACGCCCATTGTTATTTTTTTTTTTTTTTTTTTTTTTTTTTCTTGAGAGAAATTGAAGTTCAAGATGAAAATGATGTACTCTAATATTTTACATAGGAAATTTTCCATAAGTTTATAGGAGAAAGGACGACGTTAAGTGCATATGAATTTGCCATGTTTTTTTAATAGGGATATAAATTTGCTATGTTGAGGACCAAACAAACAAATTTCAGGCATGTGCGAGTAACGCAGCTTAGCTGAATGTTTTTCTTGTTATACATGTGTCCAAAACGTATTGATCGATCATACATGGTGTGATAATTATGTGCTTCATTATATTTAACAAGAAAACATAATATCCTCCGGCCTGTTTGGTTGACTAGGGACGTTCCTGTCTATTTCCTCCATCCAAACATGCCCTAAGTAACGGGGTACAGTGAGATTTTTCAGACAAGAGAATGCAGTATCCAGTGCTTGTACCTGTCAGTCAGCCCCGCCCGTTTCATTCCTGCACGTCACTTGGTCAGAAAAATTCAGCAAGCAAGAGCAAGAGCAAAAAAATTCAGCAAGCACTGGAGAGCGAACGCAAAGGGGGAAGACGGCAATCATGCACAGCGGCGCCGACGCTCGGCCGGGGCCCCACCTCCCCTCCGCCGCGGCGCATCACCAGCTACCTGCTCCGGCAGCCGGGTCCCATGGCCGCGGTCGGGGTTAGGGGCTGTGCTGCGGCGGCCAAGTAGCTCCCGCGGCCGCCTCCGCTTCGGGCCCCTCCCCGCCGGCGACCTTTGCAAGCGGGCCCACCGTGTTCGTCTCTCTCTCTCTCTCACCCTGTACTGTATAGCTTTTTGAATTTTGATGACCATCTTTTTGTTTCATCAATCACAAGTTTTTTTTATAACATATGGATATGTAGCATGTTATTATGTCAATAATTACTTGAGATTTCTTAGTGCCATAGATTCTCATTCGAAACTTATTCTTAAAATCCTTCGTTGTCACCCAAAAAATTCAGGTTACTGTACCCAAACTCATGGCTTCCTCTGTGTAGCAGGAAAAGCTACGTGTTGCTGTGCTTGTATCCAAGTCCACGCTGCATAGCCAACACGGTAATTGTGCAATGGTTCATTTGCTTCATCCTATGACTTGGGACCCCAAGATGTCACATTTTTCTGACGTCAATCCGGTCCTCAATGCTGCTGTGTATCTAAGCATGTTGCCCAAAACACATCTACTCAGGTGTTTCACTTCAGAGTGAGTGTGTTGTTCCTGGAGGCGTCACAGCTGCTGGGTTTCAGATCTCTGCTGATGACCTAGCATCGATCGTTGAGAACCGTGACGCTGAAAAGTTGGCTGTGCTTGGCCAGCTGGATGGGATCGCGGACAAGTTGGCGACGTCGTTGACTGATGGAATCACCACAGATGTGTCCAGCCTGAATGGACGGCAGGACATGTATGGAGTGAACAAGTTCACGGAGAGTGAGGCCCGCAGCTTATGGGAGTTTGTGTGGGAGGCGCTGCAAGATACCACTCTTGTAATTCTTATGGCATGTGCGCTTGTATCTTTTGCTGTTGGCGTTTCCACAGAAGGATGGCCGAGTGGTGCCCATGATGGCATTGGGATTTTTACAAGTATCCTCCTGGTTGTTTCTGTTACTGCAGCGAGCAATTATCAGCAGTCTTTGCAATTCAGGGATCTGGACAAAGAGAAAAGGAAAATCTCTATTCAGGTTACCAGAGATGGGTTCAGACAAAGGATACTGATAGATGATCTTCTTCCTGGTGATGTTGTCCACCTAGCTGTTGGAGATCAGGTTCCTGCAGATGGCCTCTTTATTTCAGGGTATTCTGTATTGATCAACGAGTCCAGCCTAACTGGTGAGAGTGAACCTGTTGTCATAAATGAAGATAGCCCTTTTCTTTTGTCAGGGACTAAAGTCCTAGATGGATCATGCAAAATGTTGGTTACAGCAGTAGGGATGCGAACACAGTGGGGTAAACTAATGGCTGCCATCACTGAAAGTGGGGATGATGAAACTCCACTGCAGGGTAAACTAAATGGAGTTGCAAATACTATTGGAAATATCGGTCTGTTTTTGCCCTTTTAACTTTTGCTATCCTCTCGCAAGGGCTAGTGGGCCAGAAGTATGCTGACGGGCTTCTTTTAAGCTGGTCTGGGGAAGATGTACTGGAGATACTGGAACATTTTGCCATTGCAGTCACAATTGTTGTTGTTGCTGTTCCTGAGGGTTTGCCTTTAGCAGTGACATTGAGCCTTGCATTTGCAATGAAGAAGATGATGAATGAGAAGGCACTGGTACGACAGTTGGCTGCCTGTGAAACTATGGGCTCAGCCACAGTCATTTGTAGTGATAAGACAGGAACCCTTACAACTAATCGCATGTCTGTCGTGAAGGCCTGCATATGTGGAAACACCATGGAAGTTACCAATTCACCAGTGCTCTCAAGTTTTTCTTCCGAACTCCCAGAATTTGCTTTGCAAATTCTTCTGGAATCCATTTTTAACAACACTGCTGGTGAAGTGGTGATTAGCCAAGATGGGAAGTGTCAGATACTAGGGACTCCAACTGAGGCTGCTTTGTTGGACTTTGCATTGTCAATAGGTGGAGACTTCAAAGAAAAAAGGCAGGAAACTAAGATTGTTAAAGTCGAGCCTTTTAATTCAACAAAAAAGAAGATGAGTACCATTCTCGAGCTTCGTGGTGGAGGTTACCGTGCACATTGCAAAGGTGCTTCAGAAGTAGTCTTGGCTGCCTGTGATAAATTCATAGATGCCAGAGGTACAATTGTTGCACTTGATAAAACAGCTACAAAGAAACTCAGTGATATCATTGAAACCTTTTCTGAAGAAGCACTCAGGACACTCTGCCTTGCTTACCGGGAAATGGATGATAGCTTTTCCATTGATGAGCAAATACCGCTACAAGGATACACATGCATTGGTATTGTTGGGATCAAAGATCCTGTTCGTCCAGGTGTCAGGCAGTCTGTGGCAACTTGCCGGTCTGCTGGCATTGCCGTTCGAATGGTTACAGGAGACAACATAAATACAGCGAAGGCAATTGCTCGTGAATGTGGTATACTTACTGAGGATGGTATTGCCATTGAAGGTGCTGAGTTCAGAGAGAAAAATCCCAAAGAACTCCTTGAGTTAATTCCAAAGATGCAGGTTTGCCATGTACCTAATAATTTATCTTTAGCTTGCAAGTTTTTATCCATCTAGGAAATCCTCACGTGCCAGTATGCCTGTGTGCTGAAGGTCCTCGCTCGATCGTCACCGCTTGATAAGCATACACTTGTGAAACACTTGCGTACCACGTTTAATGATGTTGTTGCCGTGACTGGTGATGGTACAAATGATGCACCGGCACTACGTGAGGCAGATATTGGACTTGCCATGGGAATTGCAGGGACTGAGGTAATAAATAATATCACTAAGCAATGAGTATAATATCCCTGAGATATTTGGAGCCTACAAATCTTTTAGATATAATCTTGTAAGATTCTGCAAGCTAAAGTACACCTGAATATTGACTTCATACTCTGGTTTCCTCCTTGAAGTCACATCACATCTATTTACTCCACAGCTGATTGATCAGTAGTATGTACTTTGCACATGTGTTCATTGGTAATGGCTCCTCCATTCTCAATAAGAATTTCCTAGAGGAAAGCCCGTTCATGGGTAGAACTGTAGAATTATATCTTCAAATGCTGTTTCAAGGCCCTCCACTAAAATTCATAGAGGCTGCCACACATATGATGTGTGTTTCATCAACATATGATGTAGTGCAATGTTGATGCAAATAAACAGTGGCCTGTGTCGTTTGTCAAGTATCAGTGTTCAACTACTTCCTCCAGTCATAAGAACATGTTATTTAGAACATTTTATGAAACCTTAAAAATTACAGACGTCAATAACTTTTAATTGTGACCAGAAGCGTAGTTCCTAGTGCAAAAGGTGACATATCCTCTACTGGTTGTGGTTGCCATTGTGTGTGTTGGGAGATGGGGGCGGTGGGCACCCTGAAAATAAGGTCTTTTGTATCCTCCATGATCTGAATAGGTTCAAGAGCACAAACATTTACTCCCAGTCTCTGTAAATTGCTTTACGCAGGTAGCAAAAGAGAGCGCTGATGTTGTTATTCTTGATGATAATTTCTCCACCATCGTAACAGTTGCCAAATGGGGACGATCTGTTTATGTCAACATCCAAAAGTTTGTGCAGTTCCAGCTGACTGTTAATGTTGTCGCACTTTTGGTTAATTTCTCTTCCGCGTGCTTTACAGGTATATTTTCCTCTGTAATCACAAATATAAGTCCATCTAGGTTGTCCTAACTCCTAAAACTTCTAAAACTTTGACTATTGATGTTGATGTTAATTGTTAAAGTATTATATAGATTGATACTTAAAGATTGACATTGCTAGATTCACTAAGAAAAATACTTCTATAAATAGAATTCTTTCCATTTAAAATGGTATATTCTTCTAGATATTGTTAGTCAAAGTGTCATATTCAAGACTATGCTAGATTCACTAAGAAACATACGTCTATAATAGAACTCTTTCCATTTAAAATAATATATTTATAGATATTGTTAGTCAAAGTGTCATATTCAAGACTCTGTCAATGGTCTCAATGTGATCAGAGGAAGTTTTATTCAATAGTGTTAACTTATCACCTCTCCATCTCATGATATACATGTTCTCATGCCAGGAGATGCTCCACTGACAGCTGTTCAACTTCTTTGGGTTAACATGATCATGGATACCCTAGGAGCGCTTGCACTAGCAACTGAACCACCTGATGATAACTTAATGAAGAAATCACCAGTTGGAAGGGGAGGGAAATTCATCACAAACGTGATGTGGAGGAATATTGTGGGGCAGTCAATATTCCAGTTTGTGGTCATTTGGTATCTACAAACTCAAGGGAAATACATGTTTGGGCTTGAAGGCTCTGAAGCTGATACTGTTCTAAATACAATCATATTCAACACTTTCGTCTTCTGTCAGGTAAATCAACCATCACGAAATCCTCACTTTACCTACCATAGTCTATTCAGTAGAGACTAAAGTACCAGAGATAAAGAGAAACTGGGTAGAAATGAGGAGGCCATTCCTTGGTTTAGCATTCTAGAGTACTTGACAAGAAACAGAACTATAGATAGTTGGAAAGACAGGATAATGATGTGATCCTTTTTTTTCTAACAATATAGCTTTCCAGTGCTGAATCTGTGTATACCATGTAGGTGTTCAATGAGATAAGCTCGAGAGACATGGAGGAGATCAATGTTATCAAGGACTTGCCACAAAACTCCATTTTCATGTGCATTCTCGCTGGCACCATCATCTTCCAGTTCATCCTCGTTCAGTACCTGGGAGAATTTGCCAACACCACACCTCTTACCCAGCTCCAATGGCTCGTCAGCATTCTCTTTGGCCTCCTCGGGATGCCCATCGCTGCTGCCATCAAACTGATTCCTGTAGAATCTCGTGGAGACAATCGACGAATATCATAATCATGTAGATTAAGAGCAATAGATCAGTTTTACCGACTCCTAACTATTGTAATTTGTAACCCTGCTGCCATCAAACTGATTCCTGTGGAACCTCGTGGAGTCAATGGACGAATATCATAATCATGTAGATTAAGAGCATGTGCATAAGAATAGGACCACAACACCAATTTGTGAAGAAACTGTTGGTTTGATCACGACATAAACCCAGTACAGAATGGGTTGGTTCTCGGTCGTATACTAATACTAAAACTAAATTGTATACTCCATTCATAGTTGAAAAGAAAAGGCGTTTAGGACAAATGACACAGACTTCAAACTAACACTTTTTCTATAAAAATATTTATTAAAAAATTATATATGTATATTTTTATGAAAGTATTTTTCAAGACAAATCTATTGATATGATTTTCACATTTTTTTTTTTTTTTTTTTTTTTTAGAAGATTTTTCACATTTCTAAACTCAACAATTTAAAAGTCATTCATGATTTATGTTTCCAATGTTTGACCCAAACCTTTTTCAAAAAAACATCTTTCTTTTCAACTATGGAGAGAGTATTGAATTGCCCAATTTTTAACCCTTACATATAGTGCCTTGTGGGATGTGGATATTGCTTGTATACAGTAGCGTCCATTTGGTATTTTATGAAATGGCTTCTGGTAGGTTACAATAACGTGGGAATGGTACACAAGTTAAACATGTGTCAGTTGTAAGTAGACTAAATTTGAACGCAACAGCAGTTATATCTCAAGCTTGATTCAAACAGTTCATTTCTGATTTCTACTTGTCAGTGGTAATGCACTTCTACCCAATCACAAGTGGTCACTGCAGTGCTTTGTTGAACAATAACACAACGTGATCCAAATCAGCCCCTGGGCTTTACCATGACAGCAATGAATATACATGCTTAAAGAAATGCATATACCTAAGCAATACTAAGTAATACTATCCAGTTGCTATCTCCAATTTGTTGGTTACAACTGGTATGTACATCAATCAGACATCTGTGAGAACTGATCTTATCAGCGCTTTTGCTTTCTCCAGTTGCTGCCTCGAATCCTCATCATCAACAAGCTCATCTCTGACATACCTATCAATCTCAAGGAAATTCTCACGAAGAAAGTCACGGGTAAGCTGCAGCTTTTCCAACGCTAGGGAGTTGTTCCCTAGCAACTTGTCACAAACAAAACGGGCTATGCCCAAGACAATGTCATACTCTGATCTTTGCAGCGTCAACTGGAAAGTGGACAGAAGGACTCCACTCATGCAATCAAGGATTCTGGGGCTTCCTTTCTTCAGGAGGATTGCCATCATTTCTGCTAGCTTTCTGCATAACAGTGAGTCCTCGCCCTCTGCAGCCAGATTGCTTTCCTCATCCTGGCCAGGCTCTTTGGAATCAAGAAGCTCATTCTTTGCCACGCCAGTGACCCACAGTGGTAAGACAGAGTCAGCAAATTGGAAGACGTTGGGTGCCATTTCATCATGTGGTCCAATTAGCCACTGGCATACAAGACCCAACAACAGAATAGGCAGCCATTGCTTCAGAACAGAAACCATACTCAGTGCAAATCTTGAGCCAACAAAGGACTCGATAGCAGGCACAAGATCAAGAAGATCATTTGCAAGGAAGAAGGCTTCCTCTGGAGGGCTTGACTCCTCAGGTGAGCTTGACAAAACCAAATGAAGTACCTTGGCTGCATATGTAAAGGAGCTCCGTACAAGCAACAAAACGTCCTTCAGATCATCCCCCTTGAAAGATGAGCTCTGTTCCTGATGCTTTTTTTGATGGATGATACTGCATATTTTATGTAGGATGATGCAAATTTGAGGCACCTTATTTTATCATCATTGACTGGCTTCATAGTTGTGTCAACAATAAACTTGAGAATTGAAGCACCCAGCATAATCGCATTAAACGTGCCTTTCACTGCATTTGCATTGAGTACATCATCCACTTAGTCGGCAGTAACATTATACATAGACATTGGTAACAACAGATAGGTTTTGCATGTTTTCAGAAGATAATACTTGCTGTTTTTTATTTGGCAACAACAGATAGGTTTTGCATGTTTTCAGAAGATAATACTTTCTGTTTTTATATTGGCAACAACAGATAGGTTTTGCATGTTTTCAGAAGATAATACATTCTGTTTTTTTAATATAACAGTAGGTTTAATAATTTTTTCACACCAGAAATTGTAAATTGTGGTGTAGCTATACCTTCAGATGCTCCTTTCTGCTGGTCTTTTTGATTGCGAAGCTTTTCCATTCTTGTTCGATTTTGATAGTGGATTGTTAACCGTTCCATTTAGAAGTTTGTCAAAACAACTGAGCAGATGATCCAGTGACTGATTTGCAGTTGAGGACTGAAACAATGAAGTTTCCTATAGTAAAATATTTATCCAAATAAAGTAGACCTTTAACAATAAAATGGAAAAGGAAAATATGATTGATACATAACTGTCTGAAAGCTATCAACCCAAATGCAGTTAGCAAATTTTATTACCAGTTCACAATGATATTCCAACTCATGATTACTGGTATTCAGAATTTTAATAGAAACTGTGCAATCCAAGTGCATTGGAAATTTGGAACTCACCTCAAAGCAGCTTCCAGTTTGATTAACATCTGGAAGGTCATTACATGTAGATAGACTCAAATAGGCCGATACAGGTGCAAGGTCTAAAGAGTCCAAAAATAGGCACTGCTCAACATACACTTGAGAAATGACCTTCAGGGAAGAAAATGCAATCTCTGAATAAGAAGAATGAAGAAAGGCGTCTCTCAAGTCTTTAGATTTTACTATTTCATTGATCTGCCATGCTGCCCCCGCTGCAACAGCAAACTCTTCATTATTGACTTTTGATTTGGATGACCCCTTTCCAACAACACTGTCACGTACTGGTATTTTCTTAAGTGCTTTGCCTTTCTTCCTCCTTGAAGATGCAACAGGGCATGGAGGAGGTTCAATTCCATAGATCTCAGCAAAATCAGAGGCTTTAGATTGCAGAGTATTAGTCAATGCTTCAAACAGCTCATCAGACCAGTCACCCAAAACTATCAACTTATGTGCTTCCAGCACTCTTTCCTGATATTCTTCTTGCTTTGAAATCCTAGCAGCATTCATAACTATATCCATGCATTCATCATGCAGCACAGATAGATCAGGTAAAACAACTGGAGCTATACTAAGAACGGCAGCCCGAGCACTCTCAGAAACAGCAATTTGAAGGACCAACCTTAACCGCATTTGCAAAGAATTCTCATAAAAGCAGCCAAACTAGAGCGTTCGTCGGATAAGCTTTTTATGAGATTGACTGAAGCAACAATAAGACCATCAATCTGATCTGAGTTAAGCCCTGTTTGTGATAATGCGAGAGTAATTGAATATTTGACTAGATCAACAATAGACCTTGGGGGTGACCCTTCTGACAGAGCGAATTCACAGAATCTTGCCCCAGCTGTTGGTGACCTCTTGATTAGTGCAATGCAGCGAGCACATGCTTCTTTTGAGCTCAACTTTGATGGAAAATAAGAAGCAATGAGGAGCTTTGTAATTTTTTGAGCAATGCGGGGATGATCATTTGCAAGTAAAGAAAATAAAGTATCCAGACCAACAACCTGCAACAGAGAAGGGAAATTAGGGAATATAAACAGCCTTCTTGAAGATATAAAAAGAACACTCTAATATGCTTGAAGGGAACAAATTATAGATGTTAAGGTTATTTAAGTTCATAGCATAGGTTGTAAAAAAGTACCATACCTTATTGTATTGGAATGATCGAAGATCACGGATAGCTAAAAGAAGATCAACAGCAGCAGCTCTGATAGACATAGCAGAATCTGTGATCATATCACTTAATCTTGGAAGTAAAACTTTCAGTATGTCATGACTTTGTGGATTGTCAAGCAAGTATATGAGACCATTAAGTGTTGATAGCCGAACCTCATTGCAAGAATCCTTGGACATGTCGTCAACAATTTTACTCAGAAATTTGGAAATAGTGGGGGCAGGGACAACTTCCCAATATTGATTAAGAATACGGCAGATTCCTTCAACTGCAACTGCTCTTATTTCTGGGTATTCATCCATGAGGAGCTTCTCCATCAAGAAGAACTGCTTCTCGAGAAGAGGATCATTAACATCCTTTGTCACATCTGGATCTTCAAGGGGAAACAAATCTAATAGGAGGTGCAAAGCATTAAGGCGGACATTGGAGTTGGCAACCTGCCAAGCAGTATCAGGTATTATCATTAATATAACATAATATATGCTCAATGATGAATGTAAAGCAAAAAAAAACAAATAATTAGTCCAGGTTTTCAACTTAAGCTTATCTAGTTTTTCATGGCATTGACATTTCATGATTTATTGGGGACATGAGAGGAATAAAATACACTACACATGGTATTAGTGTACCATAGTAATCAATAATATCCTACGTTTCTTAATAAACCTAATCATAGCAAAGAATGAGTTTTCAGCTCCTTAATGCGTATCATAGTAAAAATGAGTTCTCAGCTTCTTAATGCATGAAGTCAGGAACCTAACAAAATGTGATAAAGCAAATGGAGCATGTGATTAAGCATCTTAAAACAGCACCACTTTCCTACGATTAGACACTAGATGCCACCCTACTGCCACACAGGTGCATAGTGCCTTTAAGAACTCTGTTGTGGTCAACCAAGCTTATATATGGAAGTTAAGCATCAGCAGTGTTCAGTAAACTATTCAGAGGTTACTTGAGTATTCTTCAGAGCAGGCTAGTATGTGAAAGCGTTATGTCAAAACTTGACATCCTATTAATCTTCCATCTAAATTCAATAGAAGGGTAATAACATAAAATCGACACAGTAAGCAATTTCATTCAGTGTTTCTATTATCTGTCAATTTCATCCCATTCCTGCTGGAATTATTAGTAGCCACACAGACACTGCAAACCAGCACGAG
Organism: Hyparrhenia diplandra; assembly: GCA_015847255.1. NCBI lineage: Eukaryota > Viridiplantae > Streptophyta > Magnoliopsida > Poales > Poaceae > Hyparrhenia > Hyparrhenia diplandra. Next base: position 109,924 of record JADLZK010005913.1, read on the forward strand.
AAGGACAAGACAAGGGTTAGTTATATACCTGCAATGAACGGAACAACACAGGTTCGGCAAGCCGAAACACCAACTTCTCAACCCCGGCAACTGCCCTCTTCTCGACGAAAGGCGACAGGATCTTCCTGGCCGCCTTGGCCACCTCCTTGCTCCTGGCGTGTACAGCGCCCTCCACCATCCCTTGCAGGAACGCCTCGCCGACCTCCCCATGGACCCAGCCTCCGTCCTTCCACGCCCTGAAGACGACCTCCCCGTAGGCTACGACCGCGGCGCGCTTGCCCTTCGTCATCCCCAACTGCGCCCTGATGAGCTCCAGCCCCTCCCTGGCGATCCCCTCGCTGACTCCGAGCACGAGCGCGAGGAACTTCCCCCCCTTCCTCGGCCTTGAGAAAGAGCGGCGAGGCGAAGCAGCGCAGAAGGAGCATCTTGAAGTCGGAGATGCTCTGGTCGTCGTCGTAATCGAGCAGCGGCAACGCGTCGCGGAGCGCGAAGAGGCGGCGGAGGACCGGCCTGGCGCTGGAGCCGGATGTGAGCGCCAGGGCGACGAGGTAGGGCAGCGTCTGCGCGACGAGGGCCTCGCGCCCCGGCGCGTCGGCGCGCCAGGCGAGCTCGAAGCAGGTGGCGGCGAGGGCCGCGAGCGGCGGGTCGGCGGTGGCGAGTTGCGCGAGGCGGCCGTGGAGCAGCGCGAGCGGGCAGATGAGGTCGTCCCATCGTGGCGGGTGGGTGGGGTGCGTGACGAGCAGGTGGAGGAGGACGGCGGCGGCGCGCGGAGGAGGTGGCGGGGGGGCGCGTCGGAAGCGGAGCCGGCGGCGGCGGGGTCGGGGTCGGAAGGGGAGCGAGGGCTAGGGTGAGTGCCTGCGGAAGGGAGAGGAGGAGCGGGTAGGAGGCGCCGAGGGAGTGCACGAGATGCTTGAGTTTGGGCGGGGCTTTGAGTGCGGCGGTGCCGGTGGCCGGGATGAGCGTGCCGGCGAGCGCGAGAAGGTCGGCGGCGGAGGAGGGACGGAGTCGTCGTCGTCGCCGCCGCCGGCGGGGCGGCGGCGCGCGGGCGGCATTGGGCGGGGACGATGGGGATTTCGGGGTGGGGTTTCGAAATGGTGAGCGGGATCGACGGGGTAAACGTGTGAAGGAAGAGAGAGAGAGGAGTGCTCCGTAGAGGAGAAGGAAGAGCACGTGGGTTTGGGCTCTTTCGGGCTCTAGTGCCAGTGGGCTGTTGCGGTGGATATGACAGCCCATGTGTTTGTGATGGGCTACGAGGTGGTGATGTCCGCATAGATCGGCCGCGTGCATGTGATGAGCCCACTTGTTTGTGATGGGCTACGAGGCCGGTGACAAACGTGAACACAGATCCGGGCCTTCCTCATAGAAGGGAACCAGGATAGGCGGGCCGAGACCCAGTGCCATTTCTCTATTTTTCATCTTTACAAATTATATATTTTTATTGTTAAAAATAAACCAATCCGAAAATTTATTTTTCAAAAATTAGTACACGGCACAACGTAGATGCTCACAACGCACACACACTCATCCACGTGAATGCATACACAAAAAAAATTATGAGTACCTTGGGAAATTGGGTTAGCCAATTCCTCTTGATGAAGTCACCGCAACCACTATAGAGGCTTCGTTATCTATGAAAATGTCACCTATCATTGAAAACACAAAGTCGCTAATCCTAAAATATTTGCTCCCGCACGTATTGGCATGGAAAGGTGTGCTAAGCTGAATCGCGCAGAAGGATTAGAATGTAGGCCATGCTCAACACGGGCATATAGCGGCATCACTGCTACCTAAAATATTACTGTGTCGATTTTTTTTTAGTAACTGTGGCAAAAAAACCGCCACTGAGCAAAGATCAAGGTTATCGGACAATTAACCGTGGCGGTTTTTGGGTGGAAGGAAAATCACCATGGTTAATGATTAATCATGGTTAAAAAAAATCATAAAAAAAACCCCTAGATCCAAACCCTAACGGACCGAGATCCGGGGGCGCGTCCACCAGCCCGCCGCCAGCCAGGGTTAAGGTTAGGGTTAGGGAGGGGCCCCGTGCCGCTAGATCTAGATGTGGGAGTGGAGGTTGCTCGGCGCCAGTAGGGTGATGCCTCCCGGCCGCCACCTCACACGATGTGGGACGCCACCGGGCCGGAGAGGGGGGGTCACCATCCTCGGGCGCCACCATGCTCGCGGCCCTACGCGCCGCCCGCGCAAGGGCGAGGCACTCCGGCCGCTGCCGGATCCACCCGAGGAGAGGGCCACCGACGCTATGGTGAGTGTGCGCCGTCGACGCCATGGTGAGTGCGGGAGAGGAGAGGCGAATGGGAGAGAGTGGGTGCAGGAGAGGAGAGGAGGTGGGTGTGGGAGAGGTCGCGTGCGCGGCGCGTACGAGAGTCTGCTCTACGGCGCTGGTGAATGGGAGAGAGTGGGTGCAGGTGAAACCCTAGTTGGGTATTTATACTTGAGTGCATATCGGGTCACTTGGCTGGCTAGGCCTTAGCTTTTTAACGGTTTTTAATTAAAAAAACCACCATGGTTAATGGTTATTATCCGTGGCGGTTTTTTGCCCTACAAAATAGCTTGACTGGCCTTCATTTACCGTGAAGATTTTTTAAAAATCCGCCACGGTTAATAAAATCGAATCGTCTTTGAAAAGATTTTTATGTATGTAAAGTATATGAGCCTCATGATAGTCCCTAAAAAAAAAAAAATAAGTTCACACCTCGTACCTCCAAACGTGAAAAGTCTGAGCCTTTGCTAGTTGTCTCAGAATTACAGCACTACAAGTCGACACTAATGTGCATGCATGCATAATCGTCGTTTGATATCTTTCACCCTCGTAGTACATAGTACCTCTTAGAACCTGGCAACCACAAGAATGAGTACTTTTCGTCTTCATCTCGATCGATAATGAAGTTTTGAATGTGTACGGTGACTGTTTGGTTGGTTTCGGTCCCATATTTACTTATTCCCATTAAATCCATCGACTGCAAACAAAACAAACAGTGCTCCGTCCTTGATCAACTGATTTGATGAATAGTAGTCGTCTGAGAGCTAGTCAGTGGACTGTGTGTGGGTCATTTTGATTTGATGAATAGTAGTCGTCTGAGAGCTAGTCAGTGGAGCGTGTGTGGGTCATTCTTGTGCTGTATCCCTCGCTCTATCTGCTCTAACAGTACACCAGTGCAGTCCGTGCCGCTGGCAGAGCTGAGATAACAAGGCCACAATCTGTTGGATCCGGACGCCGGTTCCATTTCATCCCACGGCGGGTGTTTGATCCTTGAACCACAGACCACAGTCACCAACTACTGCTACCAACGTGCTGCATTCAGAAACAGCAGGATCGAGCACATAGTAGTCAAATTGACGACGAAGCTTGCATAGCATCTCATCTCTGTTACATACAGTACAGTACTGTGCATGCAGTGCGGATCGAGCTGCAGAGGCCGGTCGAGGGGAGTGATGGAGACAGATGACGCGAGCAACAACAACAACATCAAAGCTGCGATCGCCCAAGTACATCTAGGGGGTGTTTAGTTGGTGAAATATTTTGGGTTGACTTCTTTGTAGCAGTAACCGTTTGTATTTGGTAATTAGTGGCCCAGCCAGCTCAGTAAAAGCCAACTTTTCCCCAAAAGCCAAAAAAGTTTTTTTATTTACCTACATTTAATATCCAAAAATACTGATAAGAGATTTGATGTTGGAGGAAAGTGAAATATTTTGGGTTCCTGCAGTAGGAACTAAACACCCCCTAGGTACCGTCCGGGCGAGTGGATGGATTGCGTGGTTGACTAAGTACAGTAACCGGTTAATCGATCTGGCCCACTTGAGGGGAGTGACTAAGCCATCTACAGTAGCTTCACTTGAGCTGCTGCTGGTGTATTGGATTTTTTAATTTTATTGAGGCAATGGCACAAACAAACGGAAACGGCAATGTGCACGGTTTAGGCAACAAAAGGAGATGGTAGAAACAGAGAAGAGGATGATGGGACAATTATATTTTTTATAGTCTAATAACTCGACCATTAAGGTCTGCAGAGTGGTACGACATGAATTAATTATGAACAAACACGCAGAGGCAGGACCGACCGTCACTCACAGTTTCCCTGCAGCCGAGCCGCTGCAGATCATGAAATGAAAAGGAGGAGAGAAATTGTCAAATTGAGCAAGGACACCAATGATTCCTTGACCATTTGTATCAGTCGTCACTCGTCAGAGGGTGGGTTATTGCATTGCATGCCATGCCATGCTGTACTATATATGTGCAGAAGAGTCGGCGTATGGTATTTTTGGCTGTGTTTAGATCTCAACTTTGGGTTGAAATTCCCGTCACATCAAATCATTAAATACAACAAAAATAACATTTACATGGAGAATTAAATATAGATAAACAAAATAATTTATTGACAGTTTAGATGTATTTTACAAGAGAATCGTTCCAACCTAATTAGACCACGATAGGACAATATTTATCACAAATAAATAAAAAATACTGTAGTTTCACTTTTCATCTACTTTTTCTGAAACTAAACATAACCTTGTTTATTTCTTGGCTGTACCTCTCCTTTGTCCTTCCAGACCAGAATTCTACAGATACCCACTGCTCACCAAAGTCCCTTGCCAGTGCCAGCTGCCTGTGGCAGTGCAGTGAACGTGCGTGCTTGACAACGCAAGCTATCCTATCCTTTGTTCAGGCTTTCAGTTGAGATTTCAGATTTCAGACTTCAGACCTTTGACCTACAGCTGTATTAGCTTGCGTTCTCTTCCATTCTGGTCGGCAGACTAAACAAGGTTAGAAATTTTCCAATCTAAACAAGGTCTCACATTCAGATTTCAGGCTTTCAGCTGAGAGAGACATGCATCATAGTAATTTTTACTAGTTTTTGTTTATAAATTTGATTAAATCTTAAACTGTCATTTTTTTTTCTTCTAAAAATGGCCTGTTAATGATGTAAAAGCATATGCAAAAAGCCAGGGTATTTGTTTCACCAAACCGTGTCTCCAAGTTTTTTTTTTTTACAGCATTGCTGACTGAGCAGCTACATATTACATAATTATCTTTTTCCCCTTAAGCTCTAAACTATTGTTCCTTCCGACCACCATATCTATCTCTCATAATCAATCAATCAGCCCTAATTCAGATTCAGAAATCAGAACAGCGAATAGTATATTCCACTTGTGACTTTTCGATGTGGTATTTAGTGTACTTTGAGACTAGTTAAATAATGCACGCCATCAGAAGTGTTTACTCGATCAGATTAAGTTTGTATACAGTACTGATGTGAGTTACTCTTTTTGTTTGGGCATTGGCCGTGGTATCTTTTCTTTCCTTCTGTCCTTTTTAAGAAACAGAATCAGGTTTTATCAGGTGTCCGGATACACCAAAATCATCAAAACGTACCATTGTCGGCCACTGATCACTGTCGTTCCAAAGCCATATAGTACGGTACCTTTTGATTTTCACGATGTTAAGTGTAAGGATTAGTTTTATGATCTACCTCTTAGTGAAATACCAGACCTTAGGACTTTTCTATATTCTTGGTATTGCTATTCATCTACAACGTTATGTCTAGATACATAGCAAATGCTATGAATCTAGAAAAACAAAACAAAACGTTCTACAATGTAATGTTTTTTCATGTGGTTTGTGAGAAAAGTTAGTCGATCGAGAGGTTTGGTGTTTGTGAAAATACGAGAGTAATCCCATCTTTAAGGATGGAGATGGCGCCTAGAGAAAGGACGACCCGCAAATGATCCTGTTCAATGTGCTTGTCACATGTCAAGTTTCAAAGAGACACTGGATCGAGCTGCCAACCCGGCCCCTTGGTGTTTGGCTTAATGCATGAATGAATATATATATCCACGGTTGGCAAAGGAAAAGACAGCGTAGCTGCAGCAGCACAGCTTGATCGAATTCCCCATTTTTCCCCAATAATAACTTGATCATCCACTGGGGACGTGAGTGACTGGGCGCCGTCCCCAGAGATACCGAAAGTGGATTGAAAAGCCTTGCTGCTCCATCGCACTGTTCATTTGAAGGTTGCACAAACATGGTTGCAGAAAAGCCGCTTTGGATACTGGCTGCCATCTGCATCATGCTCAACGAAAGGAGAAAAGGTCCTTCCTGATCGAGTTCTGAACTGGACGGCACTGCCAGCTGATGCTGTAGTACATATCGATCTCTGCATGGAGCACCATAGCTGAGACCCCAGATGGTGAGTGAGCACAGACCACTCTGAATTTCTGATAGTACCCACCCAATGCGTCTCAATTCTCACTTTCTCAGAGCCATGTAAGGTTACAGTTACAACTCGCTACATCAAGACAGCAGCGAGCGAGAAAGAGCAAGAGAATCACGTGGTACAGTACAGGTCTGCGACCCCGGATCATCCCTCCTCCTCGGTCACCATCTTTCACGCACAGGGCATGTACAACATGTACACATCCACTTTCGGCAGCCATGGGCCATGGCGCTCGCTTGCGACGCTTGCTGCCACCAGCACCATGGAGATCAGCCGGCCAGCAGCAGCAGAATGGCCGGCGCCGGCGGGCCTACGTACTGACTGCTGCCGTGCTGTGCTGCGTCGTGCTTGTGAGCACTCGAGAGAGATTTTCTCCAGCTCCCCTCTCCTCAGGAAAGCTCGAGAGAGACTAGACTTTTTGTCCTCTTGTTTTGTTTTCCACGCTTCGTCCTCTACCTATCGCCATCTCCAATCTCACAAGTCACTCCTCACTCCTCACTCACAAACCAAAGCTCTCAATCTCCATCGCCAACACTGCCGGTCACCGTTTCTCCAGCAGCGCGCGGCACGTGATCAATCAAAAAACTGAAAAGTCAATCAAAGGTAGAAGAAGGAAAAAAAAAAAAAACTACAGTTGGTGAACAAGATTGGTCCCGGCCGTCGATCGGCACAGCAAACTGTAGGACAACCGGCGAAAACAACGGTCGTGTCCCTGCGGCCGGCGGTGCTTCTCATCTCATGGGACGACGGCGGCCGGCAGCTCCACCCGTGGCCTCTTGTTGCTGTCCGCCGCGGCCGCGGCCGCGAACGACGAGGCGGCGTCCAAGGACTCATCGTGTTGTTGACTGCTGCCGGAGCTGGATGGCGGCGGTCTCTTGGCCGCCACCGTGCTCGGGGTCGCCGGCGAGCTGTCGCTCAGCATCGTGCTGTAGCAGGCGTGCACGTCGGCCTGGTTGATCATCATGCGCACATCATGTGAGGTTTTTCCGTGTCGGAAACAGAGTGCGTGTCATGTGCGACCGAGCAACTGTGCTGGGCAGGGATGAACTGCACGGACCTTGTCGAGCAGGCAGGACGGAGAGAGGATGCTCATCTTGGACTCCAGCGCCTCCTTCGCCATGGCGCCGTGGGCCGCCGCGAGGACGGCGGCGATGGCCACGGTGGACGGCCGGTAGTCCAGCACGCTAGCAGCTGCAACAACAGAGCACGGACATGGAAATGGAAGCCATTCAGATTCCCCGGCATCAGGCAAGCTCATGCAATGGCCGCGCGAATGCATGCGCGCGGCTGGCAGCGATTGGGCTAACCTTCCGCGGCGGAGAAGATGAGGGCGGCGGCCTTGGCGGCGACGACCCCGCCACCGCCACCGTCGGCACCACCATCTCGACGTAGCCTGGAGGAGAGGCAAGGGAGGTAGTCGAGTGGCGTGACGTGGCCCATGCGCCACCCCAGCGTGGACAGCACCAGCAACTCCATGCGCTGGATGGAGACGCTGCTGAAGTCGTAGTCGTCGTCGTCGTCGGCGCGGAAGAACTCGGACAGCGCCGGCGCGCGGTACTCCTCCATCTTCGCCGCCAGCGACACGCACGCCACCGCCAGCAGCCCGCGCGCCCAGGGCATCACTGACCTCTGCAGTGCACGCACGCAGTCAGTTACATATAATCGACGGCGGCGGGCCGGCGGCGTCAGTGAAATCGATCATCGATGGTATGGAAATGGATGACGCACGTACGTCCATGCAGCGGTGGAGGCAGAAGCGGTCCATGTAGGAGACGGCCAGGTACGCCGTGCGGTGGGAGAAGCCGAAGTAAGCTCGCGTCTGCATACAAATGGCGCCGGCCGGCCTGCCAGCCGGCGGTGGTCAGAGGACTCAGAGGAATGGAAGATTATAAAAGATGCATAGATGCTCGTGCTGAATCAATCAATCGGTCGGTGGGTCGGTCGGTCAATCACCTCAAAGATCCACTGTACGGTGGCGCGGCGCGCGCAACGGAACCACTCGTCGGATGATTCCATGGTGGACAAAGGGCACGGCTCGGCGCCGGCGATGTCGGAGATGTCGGAGAAGACGGCCGAGGAGGTGGAGCAAGGGGAGCAGCAGAAGCTGGTCTCCTTGGACACGAGGTGGTCCATGTACTCCTTCTCCACCTGGTCCTCCTCCCCGCCGTCGTCGCTGTAAAGAAAGGTGGCGGCCAGTAGACTGCCGTCACCGGCGCTCTCCGCCGCGGAGACGACGGCGGCGTCGAGGTCGTCGCTGTCCTCTAGGCACATGAGGGAGACGGAGCAGGCCTCCTCTGCTGATGCTGATGCTGATGCTTCCCCCATTATGGTTATGGTTATGGTTATGGTTATGGAGGAACCTGTTAAAGAGCCATAGGAGGTATATATATGTTCCGGCCGCCGGAGCTGGCTGGCCGTGGTTGGAAGTGCACTAGAGCAGGAGGTGGAAGACGAGCGAGCGAGCGAGGTGGCGCTTGAGCCGAGCACACCCACCAGCCTGTATTTGAAGTGGCTGGCTGGCTCCGGCTCTCTGTCACTGAGATTCTCCCGTTTGCTAATCACTCTAGTACTGGTAGGAGTATACTGTGTACTTGTACTGTACTTGGTTCTTGTTTTTGTGAATGACCTCGGCTTGCTGTTGGTCAAGAAAGATATACTCTAATCACTCTACTAGTAGTACTTGTTATTTTTTGATTCTGAATGACCTGGGCGTGTTGTTGGTCAAGCAAGATGCCCCTTGGTTACGCTTGAATTCATGTAGTCAGTGCAGCAGCAGATGCCGATGGGGCTCGAAGTTCCGAGCTCCAATCGCCGGGCTTGACCGGGCGGTGTCCATGTCCATGTCCGCCTCTGCACTTCTCTGACTTGGAGGTACTACTCGAAATTGTAGTATCTGGGCATCCGGCAGGTCCAATGACATGCAGCGTAGTGCAGCTCCTCTCAGAGCCACGGATCTGGGATAGTACTCTACCAAATCAGATCAAAGGGGATCGATCCGATCCGTGGTGACTTGCAACTTCTGTATGCATCATCACTTAAACTAGTTCAGCCATGAATCTCGTAACACAAAACATTGTTATAAGTATTGTAAATCAAAGTATGTAATTAACTTCTCACATGTTGGTAGCTAGGTTAGTTCAGAGTTCAGACAGATTTGGCAGAACGTGATAATCTTAAAAATGCCCTACGTTTTGAATTGGAGGGAGGGACTACTTTCTAGTTTGAATAACCGTTTTCAACACCCTACATAGCACGCGCCATCTTCCATAGTTTGCCTGGTTCACATGCATATAATAAAGGCAGTCAGTGAGAGGGTAATCTCAAACAGCCTTTTTTTTTTTAGCATCTCTCCTCCTTGTAGCACCTGTCATCATCCCCGAGAGTACACCAAAAGACATACTATGGCCTTGTATAGATAGCTACCTCAACCATCAACTCCTTGATGCTGCCAAGAAGGACTATGGCCTTGTATAGATGGCTAAAATTTTTAACCTTTTTACCACTTTTCTCCATCACATCACATTAAATACACCAAAAGACATATGTTTGGAGTATTAAATATGAAAAAAAAATAACTAATTACACAGTTTAGATAGCATTCTTGAGGCAAATTCTTTTGATCCGGCAGTTACTCTATGGTAGGATGATATTTAGACTATCAAACTAAACGTCTGCCTAGTAGAAATAATGTGACGTTCGGTTCCAAATATTTACCATCTAAACAAGGCCTATGTTTCTCCTGAGACAAAACCACTTGCCCATATCCTAGCTCTAGCTTATTCGTGTAGGTATGGTAGGATGATATTTAGCATTATTATCAATTTATAAACGTCTACAAGATTGTATCAGACGATGTGATTCGGTTCCAAATATTTACCATCTAAACAAGCCTATGTTTCTCGTGAGACAAAACCACTTGCCCATATCCTAGCTCTAGCTTATTCGTGTAGGTGTGGTCCATGATAGAGCAATCAGTACTACTCCTTAGGCAAAAGCCTGCTATCCCCAAAAGGTGAAAGGGCACTCCAAGAAAATCAGGGCTGCCTAGTAGAAATAATAAAGAGATTACCGGAGTCTGACCTTACAATATCGTGTCCAAGTCTAGCGTAATATTGACATTTCAACATCTGTAGCGCTCTGATTGGAACGTGGGAATGCCAGTTGTTTTCCTAGTTCCTACGGTGACTACAAACTTTGCATTATTAGCAATTTATATGTGAACCGTACAAGATTGTATCAGACTATAGAATAAAATCAATTTTAACTACAAGAGGGAGAACAAAAGTTAGCTTCGTTTTGGTCCACTTTGCTATATATTCATTCATGGTTTCTTTTGAACGTGTTGGCCAAGCATTTCTTTTTATCCAAACACTATGGGACTAGATAGTCTTTAGTTCTCTCTAGTTACTTTGGAGTGACGAAATGAGAGACTAAACCATTTAGTAGGTGCTCAAGTTTAGCAGGGCAACAACCTTAAAAACACATATAAGTAGTGAGGTTTAAGTTTAGAGCTTACAACTAATTAACCGACCATATTATATATACATCCTAGGGCAGTCATATATATAACAGGTTAGTCCGAGTGGTATCCGGTCGTTCCACTGGATGTCCATGCCTGGCCTCACCTCAATGAGCATTAGAGACATCACAATCAAAATTTAAAACTTCTAGTAAAGTGGGGTTTTCCTAGTGTTATTGCATTCTAGTGAGATTCTGTGTATGAAGTGGTAGTGTTTTATTACTATTTAAAAACACTAGATAAGTCCACCATTTTGGTAGTGCATATCCGGGGAGGGTAACATTCAAGTAAATGTATCAGCGGATACTCCGTATGATCTAGGTTTTTGCAAATTGCAATAGTGTCCTAGGGGTGTTTAGTTGGTGAAATATTTTGGGTAGAAAAGTCCTTTTCGTTTGTATTTGGTAATTAGTGTCCAACTATGGACTAACTAGGCTTAAAAAGATTATCATTTCAAGTAATTAGTTTTTTATTTACCTACATTTAATACTCCAAAAATACGATAAGAGATTTGATGACAGGTTTTGCAAACTTTTGGGTTCCTGTAGTAGGAACTAAACACCCCCCACTAGTGTCCTTCAGAGACAGTACTTTCTGACAACCACCTCTCTTTAAACTAAATAAATTAGTATGTCTCCAGAAATTAATTTTATAGTAATGCGCAAGTACATTAATAAAATGCATGGAATCCCTGGCGACCCATCAATTTTCTTCCAAATCCTGTGCATCACATGTTGATCTATCTGAGAAACAAATTAAATAATGCTGACTTGGGGAAGTGGTCGATCAGAGTTGCATCTGGGGGCCGGTGGTCAAAAACTTTTTTATTTTTGTGCTATCAATGAGAATCTAGTGACAGAAATACGATCTTAATGACCACACAAGGTAGTATTAACCTAGTCATTACTCCTAGGGAAGGACGTACGTGTGAGCTGCTTTTTTGGATCAAAAAAAAAAAAAAAATGTACTATTTCCTACTAGTGATTACTGGTATGATGATGATGTTCCGATCCAGATCGATGCACGGAGTGTATATATAGTTAATAAGCTTGGGAAATTAAATCCTGACATTAATCACCGGCCGGATCGGATATTAATCCTGCAAAATGCAAGCCTGTCACTGGGAAAATAATCACGTACGTACGTACGACCCTGCCTGCACTGCACATCGTCTACTCTACTAGCAGCCATGCATGTGGTTGCTGACCGAAACGAATGGGCAATGCTACCATCAGAGCATGACGTACTATTATACGATCGAGCGCCAAAGACGGATCTCGGATGAATCGGAATAATGCATTACATCGCATATGCGAGGAAAAAACACACACGCCCGCCCTGTGTAGTCAAACTGAATTAACTTGAGGTTTTCTCAGACAAGAAAAGCAAGTAGGAAAAAAAAAACACTCCACTAGATCTACGTTTCTTTTCTGAAAGATCAAGCAAAATTTAAACCTCACTAGAGTCGCTCTCAAATTTGTCCCAAACTATATGAACACTTTTTTTTGTCTTTTCTATGTAGGTAGATCTATAGACGAGGTAGCATGGGTTCTTCAGTCGTAGTACCAGCAGTAGGCCAGTAGTGTGGGAATGAAAATGGTTACAGACGAGAAAGATAGCAGCAAGTACTGTAGTAGCGTCTACTCTCTCTAGATACAGCGGCAGTATTGGATGGATTTGCATTGGACTGCTGGTAACTACAAGTAAAGGCGGACGGACGCACCAGGCCACAAGGGTAGTAGTAGATAGATAGATAGATTAGATAAAATGAGCCAACTAAACGTGGCCAGATTAGACAAAATGAAGAAACGCGTGCGTGCAGGAAGGGGACACGGACCACACTTGCACTCCGACTGCGACGCCGAATTGCCGATCGATCTGGGTCCTAACCTACCATGCTAGCCTGCTATGCCAAGTGCTTGGGCTCTAGGAGTAGTACTTGCAACGTACTACATTACTTCATAACTACTTTTTTTCTAGAATAAATACTCGCTCAATCCCCAAAAAAAAAAAAAAATCTAGAACAGTGCAAGTTAAAAATATATGTCATCATACATGTCTAAGGAGGAGCTCAAAGAGTTGAAGCGAAATTGCTGAAAAAAAGGTTGTGGAGCTCCAAATGAGGGGTCTACACACACACACTTATCTGGCAACAAATTAAGTTTTTTCTCCCCGAAAGCGGACATCGCTCGTATTTCATTAAGAAAAGTGGGAAAAATCTTTTACATCCTAGCCGACTCCCGTCGCGAGCTGCCAGGAGCCGACTAGGCGAAACACAAACACAACAACAGCAAGAAAGCACAAAGGGGGTGACTTCCACCACTTAACACCAGCCTACTATGCCTACAAAAAAGAAAAATACATCCATGCAATGGTCGCTAACAAAGGGGGGAGAAGCCATGGTACAACGTGGTCATGCATCAAGCATATGATACATGGGACCTGTGGAATTCTTAATACCAATTGCCTTTGCACACAAAGGGTTGTTAGTGCAAGAATCATTGCTCGTAGTCCTTTCAACGATGTCACCATAGTATAGAGCAAGGATTTCTACTCGGTTTATATGCGACGTGAAGATGATTGAAAAGAAAAGAAATTCGTAGCACGAGCTAGCTAGACAATATAAGGTTTTATGATGTGAGTCCCATCTTGTATCCCCTGCCCTTTTAAGTCTAGTTCTGCCCTCTTCCACTAGAAATTTGACCATTCCAATTGATTTAATTACAACGTTCTCATGGTGTTTTGGGGCAAATTGATCTATTCTCTTACAAGAAGCATTGACAATGTTGACAACCAAAGAGACGACGTTAAAGAAATCAAATACCGAACCACAACATTAGCCACTGAGCAAACAACTAAATAGTTGCAGTCCATGTGCAAAGCAATGTATATACATAGTTTACGGATTCTCATCTAATATCCGTCTTTGCAGCCCATGAAATTTTTCCTTTAGTTTTTTTTATTTGAATGATTCTGACAAGACCTTGTCTTCTATATTTGAGGCTATCCATTTTAAGCAATTATGAAAAATAGAGAAACCTCTCCATTTAGCTTTTAGCTTCTGGAGATACTATATGATGATCTTCCGAACCCGTCGGCCACCATACCCTCGTGTGGTTGCCTTTACATGTGTTTTTCATCTGTGATGTATACGATGAGACGAAGGTTTCGTGCATTTAGGTTTCGATGACAACACCCTAATGATTTCTTGTCCATTACTCTTTAGAATGACGCATGACCGCTACATCAATATTTCTGCAATATATATAATATATTGTAAGAAAGTAGTATCAAAAGGTAATGCTGACTTGATAAAATGCGCACCTAGTTCTAAAGTAGTTTTACTAATAAGCATTTAAAATTGTGTACTTGGTGTCACCCTGCTCTCAAACAAGACTTAATAATCTGAAACCATGTTATTATATACACCGAAACACCTTTGATTTCCTGCTAAACAATGAAATTTGGCTGTTTAGCCAAGTTGTTGTAGAGTTGCTCTTAGGATCAACCAAAAACAAAACTTATATTACCTACCTTAATAATATGCATGCTGTTTGGTTTTTCAGCTGTACGTATAAACAATTTTGTTTCCTCTCCTCAGTTATATATTTATTAATAGTCCAGTTTTCTTTGGGGTTAACATCATGTGGGATGACTTCTTTAACACACACACACACAACATATGTGATTGGAGGTTACTTTCTGGCGAATGTCTACAAAGCTGATGCTATCAGACGTGAAAGCAACAATGCACAACAGTGGTCTTTAACTGACAGATTGTCCCGATCGATCGAGTTTAATAATTTGTACATAAATAATTGTCATGGTAAAGTCATACCCTTTTATTTTGCTGATGTCCCAATTTAGAGTTTTGCAACCTTTATGGCATTCTCACTGCTTGATGGCTCATGGCTATCGTACGTAGAGCCTCCGCAATGAGAGGGTCTATGCTGGATCGATACAATAAAATAAATGCTGGTACAGGAGCAATCTCATACATTGTGAGGTTGGTTCTACGGGACGGGAGTAGGTCTCATGCAATTTTATCAAAATTAAAGAAACTTGGCTGCTCACAAAATACTTGTACGCTGATTTCGCTGTGGTCTATAGAACGAATGCGCTGAAAATTGAAATCGCTTTGACTGCTGACTCAGTATACAGTACGAGTATGTGACTGCCATGTTGGACAATGCAATCAAACAAAAACACTTGAACTAGTCAATGTTGGGTCATGTCCTATCCGTGTCACCAGCTTGCATGCCTACCCCCATGCCTAATGGCAGTATGGCACGGGGACAAGCAACCAAAAAGGTGCACCGCGATACTAAGCTGCGCTGGAGCTACATGACCAAGTTTGTCTCCACCACCACATTCACTCCTGTTTTGAAATATTGCAGTGACGCATTGAGGCTGACTTATTTTATTTATATGTCCTTTTCTAACGAGAAAACTTTATTTTGGACACAAGACATTTTCTATATAAACCGATGAATCTATTGCTAGAAAAATTAAAGGCGACCCGCCAAGGCACCTACATATGACCGGCCAAAATTAGGGTTCCAAAAGGATTTGTATATCCAATGATGTCATCTTCCAAACTGAGTGCGGGTCTACTGGTTAGATTTCTTGTGGCAGTCTCTACCTAAGTTTAAGTACTCGACTTGATGTTAGTGCTCCCTTTTTCTTAGATCTTGTCGGGTATATGAAAATGTGGGATACCCTGACCAAACGGGCTACGTCCCAGGGCCCATGAAGGCCTCAGGTATGAAGTAGCGACTCGCCCGAGCCTACAGGGAGCCTCGGGCAAACATTGTGCCCACAAGTGAAGGGACCCTTGGGCCCCTTCCCAATCCGTCCGAGGAGGGTATAGTCTCTCTCCTCCCGCCAACCACAAAATCGGTTAAGTTTGGAACCGACCATGTCATCCCTCCCTTGTGGGAAAACAGGGCCATCCAAGCCTAGCGTAGGGCAAACGCGACCATCCGAGCCCTGCCCGTCCAGATGGTGCTCAAGAACGCGAGCACCAGGGCACCACGTGGGGAGGATGCCAACAACAAAGCTTTGCGTTCTAAGAACGAGCTCAGACTTGGCGTCGCCCCAACACAATGTTGCCCGGGGCGGTCATTTCGTCCTCCCCGTCCTTCCTCTAGTTCTTCCGAAAGAGACGGTTCTTGTGGCTGCCCACTCCGGTCCTCTTCACGATGAATGCGGAAGATCGGACCTTAGTCGATTGTACTACGGCGTACCCGGCCATCCTTTGGCCACGCCGTCATAGCATCGACCAAACCTCGAACAGAGGAAGGTACAACTATGACAGTGCTCCACAGCACCTGACGTACTGGATACTTTGCTACCTGCTCCGTTCTCCCCTTGACTTCTGCCCCCACAATGGGCCATGTGGAGGGCGGTGACGGTGTTGTCCATTCGATTCCAGGAGAGACAAGACCGACGGGCATGCTCCACAATACTTGAGGTACAAGCACCTGTGCCGCCTAACCCACGAATCCGGGAGATCAAGAATCTCCTGAAGGGTGAGAGAGGCACAAGACTCGACTGCACCAATCTTCTATGGCAAGGGACTCGGCGTCGGCGGTACGGTATTTGCTCATCTCCAGGATGTCGAGAGCGCCGCAGCGATCCCATGCGACCATCTTGTCCTTCTTTTATTTTTTGTATATCTGTTTCTTTCACTCAGTAGCCTAGTTGACGCATGTGAGCTGCCCCTCCCTTCCTCTATAAAAGGGACAGTCCGACCCTAGACTTAGGCATCGGTTTTTACCTCACTCTAATCCGATTCACCTTAGGCTTGCCCTTGTCTCGTGAGCACCGAAGCTCATTGGATATTGGCACTAGACTTAATCACCCTAAGAGACTTGGGAATCCTTCCTCTCTCAAACACCTGTAATCGCCCCTATTGCAAGTACCCTCTCGGTACAAGATCACGAGCATCAGCTCGCACTAAACGTAAGGACATTCCGTCCGAACCAGTCTAAATCCCGTGCCTTCTTGTACACCATCGTAGCTAGAGGCGATCTTGACGCCACACGACACACTCAGTAGTTCGGTGTTTGAGACACCCTCGTTTCATACACACCAACAGATTTATTTAAGGATTTAATGTCGTTCTTCTAGTGCTAAACCATGTGTGCTAAAAATAGTTAATTGGGTAATACTTTGTGTTACCTGATTTTCTAAACCATGCCATTTGATTCGGACCGGACGCATGTTACCTGAAGGCTGGCCTAGTCGAAGAAGCACGTGGTGACGGACTGGCAGTGGGCATGCATTCTGGCCCACTTGTGGTTGTGGCACGACCTTTTCCCTCCAACTTTATTTGTATATTCTTCTCCTTTGTTTCCTTTTCCTTTTTATTATTTCGTATATCCTGTTTTTCATGCTAATCCTTTATTAGACATTTTCTCTCAATTTGATCCATTTGTCTTATTTTTATTTTAACTTAATTTTTAATGCGACAATATATATGCTGCAACTGAACATTAGATTAGGAAGCGAAATCTTCACAAAAAAATATATTAGGAGAAATAAGAAAAAATGAAAAGATCATGAAGGAAATCTTT
>JADLZK010005914.1:0-14505 GCA_015847255.1 Hyparrhenia diplandra
GCATTTGGTAAAAACCAAGCAAAGCTTAGGGAAGCACGGGCGGATCTTGGCAAGAGCGCCTGTGTGCGTGTTTTTCTTTGTAGTTCTCGTGTCCCTCATCCCATCTCGATCTCCTTGTTTCGATTCCTTTTCCATATCTCTCATTCATCGATCGATAGAGGCTTTGTTGATCTATCGATTCATCTTGGTTTCTGCTCCTTTCCCCTTTCTTTGCCTTAGTTTCAACCAGGTCAAAGTTTCATCGTCTACGGTGGTTCTGCGTCCATGCCTTGCGAGGTCACCGCGGCGTCAAGTTTGCCTTGCCATCTCCACTTTCCGCTAGCCTTCCGCTCGCACATTGTGCACCGCTCATCATCGCCCACCTCGGCCACCGCCATGCCGGGCCGATGCTTCCAGACGTTGCTGCGCGATCTTGGCTTCTTTGCCCTTCATTTGCACGCAAGCTAGCTAAGCAAGCAAGGCAAGGCAAAGATTCAATTGTGTCTTGATCCTTTCGTCCGCAGGAGCAACGCCATCCAAGTTTTCTGCATGCAGAGCTGCTCGCCACTTGCTTCTTGCCCATCCCGGTTTGCCCAGCCCTACGCTTTTTGCCCGGCCGCTTCAACGTCGCTCTGCCCCGCCGAGGCCCCTCGTCACTTGCACGCCGCTTGCACCTCGTTGTTCGACCTTTTTCGCATTTGCCTACTCGTGATGTTGATTGCCATCCTCGAGGCCAAGTTGCATCTAATTCCTTTTTCCTTCCCATTTGTGCGTCATAACGAGGCATCCTCGGCTCTTCGCATCCAATTGTGGCAACAGGCTTCTTGCCGGGCGATTAAGGGGATCCCTGTAGTGGATCTGCGCCCTTGGTGGTAATTTTTTGCTAAGTTGGAGTAGAAGAAAATTTTCGTTCAACATTGAAGAAGAGGAAATCAAGGATACTAAGGAATTTGGTGAGTTTGTTGATAATGTAGAAACAACGTTCATGGTATTTCTTATAGCTTGAAGTCAATGAGGATTCTATGTCTCAATTATCGGGGTTGTGCCCAGCCTGCGGCAATCCATGAACTATGCCTGTTGGCTGAGCAACATCGTCCAAAAGTTATTTTTTTATCAGAAACAAAAATAGATGCCCAACGGTCTGAGAACCTGAGATTCATGTTAGGCTTTGAAAATGCTATAGGAGTGAGTTCGGATGGGCTAAGTGGTGGTTTGGTCGGAGGAAAGGAACAATAATAATTCGGGAAAAACACTCGTACCCGTATCATATTGATGTTTATATAAGTAATGAGGATCTGAGGATACATGAATGGAGATTCTTTGGTTTTTTTATGCACAATCGAGCAGGATTGAGAGAAAAGAGTCATGGCATCTATTAAGATTTCTTCGTAGTACTAGCACCCTCCCCTTGGGCAAATGTGGGAGATTTTTAACGAGGTATTAACAGAGGAGGAACACTTTGGTTCAAGTGAGCGTGAGGAGTGGAGAATGATTGGTTTTAGGGAGGTGTTGAGTTTTGTGGTTTTATTTGATTTGGGTTTTAATGGTCTACCATACACATGGGACAACATACGTAAAGGTGAACGGAATGTTAAAGTCGATTGGATAGGGTTTGGCCAATGAAAAATTTTCGGATTACTTCCCTTCACTCGAGGTAACTCATAATCAAACAACGGAGTCGATCACCGTGCTTTGTTGATTGATATTATACGTCATGCAAAAATTGTTCATAAGGAAGATCTTGTATTTTTAGATATGAAAATATGTGTACCAGAGATAATACCTATGAGGATATAGTTAACACTAGTTGGAGTTGTACCACAAAAAGTTTAGAAGGTGTAAGATCCTCTCTTTTAAATATGCAAAGGTCCTTCTGAATTGGAGCTATAATGTCTTTGGATGCATTAAGGGGAATCTTAACAAACTAAGGAAGGAACTTGAAGAGGTTAAGTAATAAATCATGGCATGGAGGGATAAGCGAGATGAAGAGAAAGCCCTTCTAAATAAGATCTCGGAATTATCGGCCCAAGAGGAGATAATGTTTAGACAAAAATCTCGGGTACAATGGCTATCGGAAGGAGATAGGAATATGTCGGGATCGGGCCAGACAAAATAAAATTGTCTTTTTAAGGAAAGAGGATGGAACGGTGCGCCACCAAAAAAGGACCTAGAAAATATGGCTACAGGAGTATTATATTAGGTTGTTTTCGCACGGGGAATCTTTAGACCCAAATGAAGTGGTCAAGTTTGTACCTCGAAAGTGTCGACAATATGAATGAGAGACTTTGTAGACCTTTTCTTTGCCAGATGAAGTAGAAAAGGCTTTATTCATTATGAAGCAAAATAAATCTTGGGACTGATGGCTTTTATTCTGCGGGCTTCTATCAAAAACATTGGTCCTTATTGAAGAATGACATTTGCCAAGGCGGTTCTAAATTTTTGGGAGGAGGTGATCTTCCAACGGAGGTAAATAAAACAATCTTGGTGTTAATTCCAAAAGTTAAGCAACCTCAAGACCTATCACCAGTATAGACCTATTTCGCTATGTAATGTCCTTTATAAAATATGTTCAAAAGTTTTAGCGAATAGGTTGAGAGAGATTTTTGAATGACATCATATCGAAGAACAAAGTGCTTTTGTTCCCTGGAAGATTGATTCGATAATGTCTTGATGGCCTATGAATGTATTCATTATTTGAAGAGGAAGATGGGTAACACAAGGTCTATGTGCAATAAAGCTAGACATGATAAAGGCCTATGGCGAGAGGAATGTGATTATCTAAGAAGCATTATGATGAAATTGGGTTTTGTAGACTCTTGGGTCTCAATTGTTATGAAATATGTTGAAACAAGAAGTTTCTCTATCCGAAGTAAATGGTCAATTATCTCAATTCTTCACACCCTCCGAGGCATTAGACAAGGAGATCCTATATCTCCCTACCTTTTTCTCCTATGTGCGAGAGGGCTTATCATGTTTATTAAGGTTTTCGGGACCCCGTTTTTATTGAGAGGTATAAGGGTGGGAGTACACACACCTTGGATCTCACACTGTTTTTGCGAGATGGTTGCATTATATTTACTCGGCTTCAAATAGGGGTGTAGAGAGATTGAATAACATTCTTGAAGCCTACAACAGGGGGTTTAGGATGGTGTATCAATAGGTTAAAGTCGCAATTTTTTCGGTAAGAATTGCTCGGATGACACTAAAAGGGAAGTCATACAAGTTTTAAATATTCAAAGAGAAACACTTGATGAAAAATATTTGGGTCTTCCTACAGCGATAGGGACGTTCTACAACGAGGGGCTTTTGAGAAAATCCCTACAAGCATTTATAAACTATTAAATGGTTGGAGCGAGAGGAATTTAAGTTCATTTGGAAGAGAAGTTCTAATAAAGCCTGTGGCATAATCAATCCCACATATTCTATGAGCTATTTTGAATTGTCCAAGACTACGTGCAAGAAAATGACATCAGTAGTGGCAAGATATTGGTGGGGAGGGGATGGGGATAAAAGGAAGATGCACGGGAGGAAATGGTCATAAATAGCTCACATGAAGAAAGGAGGAGGTATGGGCTTTAGAGATTTGCACCTTTTAAACCCCGTCAATGTTAGGAAAACAAGGTGGAGATTGTTAACAAGACTGATACTCTTTGTGCTCGCATTTGAGGGGCAAATATTATCACAACTCATCCTTTTATCTACCAAAAGGAAGAGTAATAGTTCTCATACATGGCGAGCCATCTTGAAAGGTCGATAAGTATTAGAGAAGAGTTTAATCAAATTGATTGGTGATGGCACTTCCACGAAAGTATGGACCGACCAATGGATCCTGTGTATTCCGTGTTTTAAACCTTTATATAAGAAACTTGATACTAAAGTTGAGAGGGTCAATGAATTACTCAACTCGATGGATCTTCTTAGAATGAAGAAATTCTCAAAAGAAAATTTTTTAGAAGCCGATGCTAAGGAAATCCGAATATTCCACTTGGAAAATTAAAGGAGGATATGTGGGCATGGAGTGGAGAGAAAAGTGGT
The DNA here is from genome assembly GCA_015847255.1 of Hyparrhenia diplandra. Classification (NCBI taxonomy): domain Eukaryota; kingdom Viridiplantae; phylum Streptophyta; class Magnoliopsida; order Poales; family Poaceae; genus Hyparrhenia; species Hyparrhenia diplandra. The sequence continues at coordinate 4,015 of JADLZK010005914.1, forward strand.
TTATATCTTGTCAAATCTGATATATAGATTAATTTCTTTCTCAAATTGAATATTGCAAAGCAAAGCAAAATAAGGTGTGCACGTTCGTCAACAAGTGAGGACAATCAATATTGGAAAAGACTTTTGGAAACTTAAAATCCCTCCTAAAGTGAAAGTGTTTTGATGGCGGGTGATGCATAATTTTGTGCCCGTTAAAGCAAATTTGTTGCAAAAGACATATGGAAAAGCAAGGTACATGTCCCGTGTGGTTCTCAAAATAAAATTGTTTATCATGCTTTAGTTGAGTGCACTTTTGCGACCATGTTTCGCACTCTTTCCATAAACTTTTAATATTAAATTGCCTAGAATGCATCCAATAACATGGTCCTGTGACTTATTAGACAAATCGTTTTGTCCTCGATGCAAATTGTGGGCCCATTTTATGTGGAATGTGGGCAATTTGGACGATTCAAAATAAAAGGCGCCATGGAGAGGCCAATATGAATCATGTACGGGCTTGTAGATGGGCGCGAGAATTATCTTCCGATCTAATTGTTGAGGATAAAAAGTCTGGTGTGGACCAAGGATAACACACGGGTTATGAAATGGAATCCTCCTCCTCCGTGATTCATAAAGATTAATGTAGATCTTGCTTTTAAAGAGGAAAAATCGACAAGGTGCCCTTTGGGATAATAGATCGTGATGAACAAGGTCATGTTGCGGCTAAATGCAAATGGTATGATTCAATTCCAAATGTTTCGACTCATCAAGCCTATGCAACACGTGATGGAGCTGCTTTTGATGAACTTGCTTTGAATAGCCTAAAGGTAATTGTGGAAACCGATAATTGAGCTTGTAGCTTTGTGGAGAAGCGTAACCGAGAATGTGTCTTCTATCTTGCCTCGTTCTTTTGAAATTCAAGAGCTTAGTGGGAGATGCACATCCTTTGACTTATCTCATGTCAAAGAGAAGCAAATAGTGAAGCTCATGATCTAGCTAAGATTGCTTTCTCTTCTCGTTTAGACTGTACATGGTTGTATGAAAGTCTAGAATGTAATCTCCCAAGAATTTATTCAGATTGTAATATAAGCTCACGTCTCTTGTTCTCAACAAAAAAAAAAAAAAAACCCAACAGCTTGGTTCGTCGGTGGCCCAACAATGCTTTATTGGGAAGGCATAACTCATCTATCCAGGAGCGCATTTGAGCTCAATGAGCACTTGATAGAAAGTTTGTTTGATAAGATTTTAAATAGATTTGGTTGCCATTCAATATACCGTCAGCAAGACCTTCAAAGCATCAAGACAATCTGTCGTTGTTTCTACAGAAAGCGATGTCGTCTTCATGAGCCCGATATTCGGGCTTGGGACCACGACAAGTTGGAGCACGCCCCAAGGACATTGAGATCATCTTAGGGCTTCGTGATCCGCCTCAATCAAATTGATTGTATGCGAGGGACAGTTTTTTGATTGCCCCGCTCACCTTCATCTAGCTAAAATCAATTTTTCCAGTCTCTTACAGTCTTATCATTTGAATTGAGGGAAGCAACTCGACCAAAATGCTCCCAACTAAGCGGTAATCAAACATGCAGCAAGCATATACCTCTATCAATTATTCCTTCTCCACTCACTTCTACATGAGCACAACAAAGATTGCACATCCCTACACCCCTCTGCATGGGCAAATTTCTCTCTTTTTCTGTGCTACTTATTCATCACGAGCACACCAACATTAGGACACAAGTAGAGCTGACACTTCTCCCTTTGCTCTCTATCTTCCCCAAAATCGGATGAAACACCCAAGCTACAACAAATCGTGGCTAGCACTACTCCCTCCCGGCCCCATGAAGACGGTTGTTTTTACTATTGAATTTCGTGTTTGACCATTCGTTTTATTCAAATTATTTTAGCAAATAAGAAAATAAATAAATTATAATTAAAAAATGTCTCCAATGATAAAATCAGTTATAAAAAAATAAATACCATTTATATAAATTTTTTAAATAAGATGAATAGTCAAACTAAATGACAGAGAGTCCAAAACGACAATCTTAGTGGGACGGGAGGGAGTACATGCCATGAGGCATACAAGTACATGAAATGCTCGTCCCCGGTCAACTCAAACACCACGACATGACATAGGCCACAACACGAGCCCGCCAACCTAGGCTGCATTGCGGATCATCTTTGCAAATGGCGACACTCAACAATGGCAACTATTGAACTATAGGAACAGTCCGCTCGAGCTTAGATCCGGGTCGGCCGACCCACGATTCCCTCCTCCCGGCTCTACTCCCCACACAAATTAAAAGCCCCACCTCCGAGCATCCTCATTGGCCAGCAGGAGCTCGCCCGACTGCCCGTGCCATCCTTGTTCCACCAACGTCGCCTCATTAGAACTAGAAATGTGAGGACCAGAGAGGGAAGAAACAAAGGGCTGCCGCCAAATGAATCGAAGCCGGATCTCTGCCGCCGAGAAGCTAATCCGGTCTTTGAATCACCTAGTCCCCAACCCAAGAACCAAGAACCCTAGAGAGCCAAAGGAGAGGGGATGAACACGACGCCTTACGTAAAAAGAAGGCGACGAGGAGTGAGGACGTTGGAGGGGAAACGTTCACCGTCGCCGTCGCCGTTGACGTTGCCTCCTGCACCCCAAGCTGCGCCGTTGCCTCGCCTACCCTCCCGTCCGGCTTCATGCAGGGGAGGGGTAAGTGGTTAGACTTCGATACGGGCCGTGTAGCACATGGGCTTAATCCAAGCTAGGCTTGTTTTAGTTTCGTGCCAGGCCCAACGAACACACTTTTGCCACCATGTCTGTCCTCTTCAATCTACCGAGAACAGGCTTCAAAAACCGGGCTAATTTGACAAAAAAGGCCTAAAGGATCTTCATAATATTAGTTACCATTCTAATCCATTTATATTACCGATAGCAACGCGCGGGGAATTCACCTAATTAATATTTACGATTAAAACCTGCTGAAATAGGTACCAGTTCTCAGTTTCTTTATCCATTGACCCTCCTCCTCCCCTCTCCCCCACACAGGTCCTCAAAATCCCCGGCTTCACCCCGGCTCGAGGCGACTAGCGCGCACATGTGCGTGCGCCTCGAGGGCGTGAAGGCGGTAGTGCACTCGATGTGGTGTAGAGATGGACGAGCCGGTAGGGTAGCGGCGGACGTGAGGGTGCTCATGGGCGCGGGTTTAACGCCGGGAAGTGCGGTGCAATGGCGGCGGAGCGAGGTGAGAAGGAAAAGAGTTTTTTTTACCGCGGTGCCATTATAAAAAGTTACTCTTACCTATGTGCCACTAAAAATCCCTCAGTACCATTGAAAGAAATTTTCTTTCCCTACATGCCATTACAGTTCCCTTTATGTGAGTTTTAAACGGACCGAGGAGACCAAGCAAGACATAAAATGACTCTTTTACCCATCATTCTATCCATTTCATTTGAGAGACCGACCTGCACCGTCACCGCTACGTGCTCCTCTATACCACATAGCGTAAAAATATCATTGCACCGAACCCGGTATGTGCTATAACCGGCGCCCATGCGCTATTTGCAACGTGATAGCGGAAGCATGCTATCTCAGCATGCGCGTGAGGGAGGCAAGAGTGGGAGAGAGAGCATGCGCCCGGCGACGGGCCCCTCATAGCACTAACTAAAAAAAATGTTATAGCTTACAAACAAAAAAACAAATTAAATTCTAATTACACCATTGGATTCGTTTTAATAAATCCTTCGAAATAAGATCTCACGTGGATATATTAAATAAAATTATAAAGTGGGACCACTAACGATAGTTGAGATCGAGTAGAGATATAAAGGATGGATGAAAGTCGCGGGAGAAAGTGATATACATGAGAGAATTTTCATGATTAAGATGAATAGAAAATGTATTTAAAAGATGAAGAGCACGGATGGTCCGAGGAACCCGACATGCAGATGGCTCAGTGAAGAGTTCTCCTGGGTGACCTCCACTCCAAGTCACTCCCTCCAAGTCATCTCCCGGTCACCGTGGACTGACTAGTGGCCACATGCGGCCATTATTTCACTGTACTACGTGACTAGCTGACACATGCAGTGAAGACGACTGAGTTCGGCTTGGCTTTCATTGCACAGCTTAAGTGGAAGGCAACCTTGGGGGTGGGTGGGTGGGTGGGGTGTGTGTGTGGGTGGGGGTGGGGGTTGGGGGAGCCATGAGTGAGATACCAGATTAGTTTGCAAGTCTTTCCAACTCGATGAACAATAACTCGTTCGTTTGTATTTGATAAATATTGTCTAATCATAATTTAATTAGGGCTTAAAAAATTAGCCTCTCGTAATTTACTGGCCAAACTGTACGCTAGTTAGTTATTTTTTTACCTATGTTTACTTGCTCTATATATTTAGAGCTCTATACGTGTGTTTAAAATTGATGTGATGGAAAGAGTAAAAAAAAAATTAAAACACAAGGCCATGGTGCGGCAGCATCGCTCAATTTGGGGACAAGACAAGAGGCTGAGTCGGTCAAGTATATATACCTGGCTGCCTGTGGTCATGCACGGCAGGGTCTGCTCACTCGAAAAACGAGAATGGCATTTCTCCTGACAGAGGGACGTTGGTATCGCTGTTCATGCCGGTGGACAAGACATTAGGTGATGGGGTCAGTGCCGTGCTCAACGGGGTGGATCGGGCCTCCTTGTCACGAATCTTGTCACTTGTCAGCATCAATCGTCGTTCCTGCTCTGCTAGGACTGTGTTTAGTTCATGAAATCAGCGTACCACTTTTTATTTATTTATAGTAAATATTATCCTATCATAGTCTAACTAGGTTTAAAAAATTCGTCTCGTAAAAATATATCTAAAACTGTCTAATTTGTTATTTTGTTTTACCTACATTTTATACTCCATACATGCGTCTAAAAGATTTAATAAGATGAGAAATCTTGATGATGCAATGGAAAATTCAGATGAACTAAACACGGTCCAGGTTGAGATGTGTAGCAGAGCATTGATTTAATAATAGTAGTAGTTTATAACTAATATTTGATGCAATAAACTAGTTTTGTTAAACTAGTGAAATACTTCCTCCGTTTCAAAAAACCTTACAACTATCAAACGCGTGTCGGCCAAACTTTCTCAACTTTAACTAAATTTGTAGAAAATATGTGCAACATTTATATCTCCAAATAAAATTATTAAAAAACTAGACTTAAAGATCTTTCCGTTGATATTAATTATTTTAGTATAAATATTTATATATTTTAATATATAATTGCCGGGTCGTTTAAAAATATTGACTTCTAGAGGAGCGAGAATTGCATGTTTTCTCGAAAACGGAGGGAGTACTTGTAGTTGTTAGCTAGACATTCATCGCCTAAGGGCATGTACAACGAAGTCTTTTCATTTTGTCTCTAAGTTGTTGTTTTTTTCATAAAACCATCTCGTCAATGTTTAGAGACAAAGAACCTCGCTCTCTTCATGAAAAAGCGGCTTTGGGCTCGTGCTCAATGTCTAGAGGCGACTGCCTTTTACGTTGTACAGAGCCGCCGACTTGAAGCGCCTCCACCACCAATCCAGTGTATGCGTGTATTAAATAGTTTACAAACAATATCTCATGTGTAAGTTGTATAACCTGTCTTTATACACGTTTATATGATTGATTCGAGTGGATTGTACATGCCCTGATAGTTAGCTATCTATCTAAGGAGTAATTATTAGCAGCTGACTATTATCTCGCTCTGATCTCTATGAATTCAAAGGGGACCTACCCGGTCACGGTAGAACTTTATCAGAAAGATTAGAACCGGATTGGGGTATATATATGGACCCCATGTAACAAAGCTCCACAGCCCACAGCCCACAGCCACACCAGAGACTCTGAGTGGGAGTTTTCATCCATGTCTCCGATTTGCATTTACCTTGTTGGCTACCTCGCCGTGATCTTCCTCTCTCATCATCGCCTTCTTTCTTCTGTTGCCGCCGTCGACTTCCTCTACAACGGCTTCCAGCACGCCGCCCATCTGAGCCTAGACGGCTCGGCGTCAATCTTGCGCGGCGGCGCGCTCCAGCTTACCAACGACAGCAACAACCTCATGGGCCACGCCTTCTTTGACTCTCCAGTGCGAGCTCTCAGCGGCAACGCTGTCATCTCCTTCAGCACGGCCTTCGTATTTGACATCGTGACCGTCGACCGCGTTGGCGGACACGGCCTGGCCTTCGTGGTTGCTGCTTCTAAGGTGCTGCCCGGTGCAAGCACCGAGCAGTATCTTGGCCTCCTCGGCAAGAACAATTTGGGCAACTCCAGCAATCACGTCTTCGCCGTGGAGTTCGACACAGTGCAGGCAAGCGGGCTGCTGAACGAGACGAACGGCAACCACGTCGGCGTCGACCTCAACAGCCTTGTGTCGAACGTGTCGGAGCCGGCCGCCTACTTCACCGACGACGGAAAGAACATCTCCGTGACGCTCGAGAGCGCGCAACGGATTCAGGCCTGGGTGGACTATGATGGCAGCACCAAGGTGCTCAACGTGACCATAGCTCCGGTGTCCGTGGCAAGCCGGCCTCACCGGCCGCTCATCTCCCACGTCATCGACCTCCTGCCCATCTTTAAGCAAGACATGTATGTCGGCTTCTCGGCAGCAACCGGGAAGTTGGCGAGCTCACACTACATCCTCGCATGGAGCTTCCGTACCGGCGGAGCTGCTCAAGCTATCGATCTCTCCCGGCTCCCTAAAGTCCCAAAGCCTCCAGCCTTCCATGTCCACGGTCATAAAGATCGTGGCTGTATCTTGCGTGGTGACGCTCACCACGGTCGTCTTGGCCATTGCTTTTGCACTTTGGCTGCGGCGGAGGGCCATCCTCGCGGAGACGCTCGAGGACTGGGAGCACGACCACCCTCACAGGTTGCCGTATAAAGAACTATACAAGGCCACCAAGGGGTTCAGGAACAGCGAGCTCCTCGGTGCCGGTGGCTTTGGTCAGGTCTACAGAGGTTTGCTCCGGCGTTCCGGAGAAGTCGTAGCCATCAAGCGGATTTCGAGCAACGGGACACAGGAATGCGCGAGTTCGTCGCCGAGGTTGCCAGCCTCGGGTGCATGCGGCACCGACACCTGGTTGAGCTGCGTGGGTGGTGCAAGCGAGGGCAGGACCTGCTCCTGGCCTACGAGTTCATGCCCAACGGCAGCCTCGACGCGCACCTGTTCGGCCGCGGCACCGGACCATCGCCAGCGCCGGCTTTGCTGGGATGGGAACAGCGAGCCATGATCCTCAGGGGCATCGCGTCCGGGTTATTGTACCTGCACGAGGAACGGGGAGCAGGTGGTGGTGCATCGCGACATCAAGGCCAGCAACGTGCTGCTCGGCGCGGACATGGCACCGCGGCTCGGCGACTTCGGCCTCGCGCGCCCCTACCAGGACGGCGCGGACCCCACAACGACGCGCATCGTCGGGACGCTGGGGTACATGGCGCCGGAGCTCACCGAGACCGCCAAGGCCACCAAGGCCACCGACGTGTTCTCCTTTGGGGCGCTGCTACTCGAGGTCGTCTGCGGCCGCCGGCCCATCGACCCCGTCACCGGCGTCAACCTACTGCGCTGGGTTCGAGACCTCGGCGTCAAAGGGCGACCTGGTGCGCGCCGTGGACGAGAGGCTCGACGGGCGCTACGACAAGGGAGGAGGCGAAGCTGCTACTGTGGCTGGGTCTCATGTGCAGCCAGACGCGGCCGGAGGCACGGCCTAGCATTCGGCAGGTCTGCCAGTACCTGGACGGGGACGGCGAGATGGAAATGCAGGAGGAGGCCGTGCTCGTCTTCTCCGATGTCAGCTCCTTCGACTTCGGGTCGTTGCCCACCCTGACGTGGTCGTCGTGCAATACCATGTCAGTGGGTTCACTTCATAGTGGGCGGTAACCGAGCAAGTGGGTTCACTTCATAGTGGGCGGTAACCATGCTCGGTTATCTGTTCCGTCGATCGTGTGCCTCAAAATTTGTTCTGCCAAATGCTTATCGAATGAAACTGGCGGTGTCTAATGGTGTGTTTGGTTTGTTGAGTCACCCATGCATCATGAGATGTATCTTGAGCTCATCCCATGATAATGCATAGTTTTCATGTTCTATAAAAGGTGCAATCTTTTTTACTAATAATGTTGAAAGCTGATCATCAAACCTTTGTCTAACACTTGTTGGGAGAGTCAAATAAAGAGTGTGCAACCTAGCTATCATATATTAAGTTCATCAAATAAGGCCAGTTACTCAGCTTTGAAGGATACAAAGATCTTCTGTTGATGATCCAAAAGTAGTGAGTGCTGATCAATCTTGGTAATTGCACTTGAGAATTTCGATTATTAGTTGGTATGGTTGTCTATAGTTGATGAGGACATCCTCCTTTGGGTGCACAATATGATCCTTCGCTGGACATTTAAGGTCCAATCACAAGAGCTCGCGCATGACAATTAAATTTACAGGTGAGCTCGTTCCTAAGTAAGTCTTTATATGATTTTGAGTATAAATTGTTACCTAATGATTATATTGTGCTTAGGAATCATGGAGAGGACCAGGGGATGCATAAGGGTGGCTTAAGGGATGGCTTGGAGGCATGGAGGACCAGCAAGGACGGCCAAGTCGAATTGGAGGCCCAAACCAAGTCGACTTCGCGCCTGTTTCGAGAGGAAGTCGAGGACCAGCAGGGACTAAAACGGACGCCCAAGACACATCGGATTTCGTTTTTGATGATCCACCCATCATTGGAAAGATAATTTCATAAGAAAACCAATGGCATTGGTTTGAGGTCCAAATTCCTTCTGATTCATTGGGAAACGTCGAAATAAGTCAGCATCTAGAATCTGTTCCCAGTGCTTGTGTCACCGTTTTGTGTCCGTTGGGCCGTGTATTGTTGTTGAGCCCACTAGGGGGGCGCGTCCAGGGGTGACGACGACCCTTATAATCAGCCGCCGCCACTCTCGTTAGGTTTCGGTTTTGCTTAGATTATTACGTCCATTGACGATGCGTTCATCGGTTTGTGAAACCCCAACTCGTGTGCTTAATCATTCATCCGCAGTTTGTCCCAAAATTCCGAGCCACGCCCTTTCGAAGTTCTTGCTTGTGTTCTTCGTGTTGCGTGCAAGGATTAGCCTTCTTGGTGAGGTCAAGCAGTTGGAGACACGGTTGATAACCCGAGGAGCGCCGGTGCTAAGGTTGCGGGGTTTGGGTCTTTTCGACCGAAGTCGGATCGGTGTGTCGAAGCTCCACCAAAAACGATAGTTATCACAACTTGACGGAAGATCGGGCATCCTGTCCCCATTAAGAGTGATATTTTATTTGCTATGAATATGGTGAGCAAAAATTTGCAATCTAACATTGTGTCCATGGATACTACTCAAACAAATTGAAAGGATTGTTTCATTTTTCCAATACTACATAGATGAAGGTTTCAATTCTAGTATTGAGACTACAAAATCCATTGCTATGGATATATACCCAGAATTTTCTACAAAATGTCAAGGTAAAAGTAAGAAGCATTTTGATGAACATGATGATGAAATTGAAGAAGTACGTCTTTTAGCTATAGATCCTTCAAAGTTAATTACTTTCTATTTATTGTTTTTGTTGCAATTGCGTCATTGACTAGTCGATTTGAATAGCTAAAGACATTTGAAAATGTGTTTTGTTTCTTATTTATTTCAGAAAAAGTAACCTGAAGGCCTTGGATGCTACTGTTATAGAAGTGTTGCACTATGATTGGAACCTTAACCAAAAGAAGTTTCTCCAAGTAGAAACTATTGTAAAAACTATTTGAAGTCAACTATGTTACAAGAAAGATTGAATCATAGTTGACTGTAAAAAAATCTTAATACAGGAGACTGTAAAATGATGTGGAATCAAGGATGGTTGTAAGTATAGTTAGAGAATTGAAGACCTCTTTGTTTACAATGACTTTGGCATAACCATTTTTAGTTTATTTTGCCAAGACTGCTCAAAACACTAACTACCCTTGGATCAGTATAGGCAAGGTAAGCCATGTCTTTCTCACTGACCTGTCACTAATTTCAGATAGCTACAAGTGTCATTGGTTGATTTCAGACCTGCCATGTTTCCTAATGAGCACTGTGGAAATGTATGCGCAATTTGTTTTTTTAGAGTTTAAGGGCCTGATCGCCCCTGCCTTTTAAATTGATTAAAGACAACCAACGAATTCAGTTACAGTTCTTCTGGGGTGGTTCAGCACCCGTCTCTGAAAGGCTTAACCGAACTCAAAGCAAATGCCAGCACGCAGGCCAGGCTACCAAGTTCATTCAGCAAGGGCTCAAAACATCTAACCGACTTCAGGAATAGAACTACCAGACTATATTCCCACTCGAAACAGCGATCTTCCAGGCTCAGATACACTCAGTCTTCAACAGATTGTTCTCCAACGCAAACCAAGACCTGCCAGCTTCAGATTTGTCTTGAGCAGTGTCCATCAGCTTGAGCTTAACTTCATCAGGGATATCTGTCATCAACATATTGTCACCAGCATGCTTGAACATAAAAGTATCCC